>JAUMHO010060861.1:0-26821 GCA_032360965.1 Ulva armoricana
GTGACGATAGGGCACCGCGTTATTCGACACCTCTATGCTTTATCGTCATACGATAAGCCCCCGTGGAGACAGGGCCCCAGGGATGCAGGGTCGGTGTGCAGAGTCCAGCTTGTGGCGAAGGGGCCAACGCCATGGCACTCTACGTCTGAATACGTCGGAAACGGCCACTGGCATCTGCCGAGCTCGCGGAAAAGCGCTACGTATACTTTGCATGCAAGTACTTGTCGTTGGAGCGTCAAATTGCTCGGATCGGACACCACTGCTCCGGCTCTAGCGCAATAGAGAGGCTGCGGAGTAGGGCAGGCGTTCCCGCGGTGTTCTTGGCATGCGCGCAGGCGAGAACACCACGACAGTCGCAGACAACAATGCACACGGCAGACCGCACAGACATCAATCCGCGAAACAAAAAACAGGTGTAACACTGGACCAGGACATTCTACGTCATGGGGGCATCGTCCGGCGGATGTCCGGTGCTGTCCAACAACACCTCCATAACACCTGCTTGCGGCCAACAACACGAACGTCAGTATTACTAGTGATCACACACAATTGTATTGCATACGATGCGCCTGATAATTGCGTATGCATTGGTGGAAACACTCATATTTATCAGCATAGGACTGTAGCGTCTGGCGGGGGGTCGCGGTAGACCCAGGAAGGTCGTGGACACGCCCGTTATATAATTAGCTGATCATGAGCACAGGTGAGGTTGTGGCCATAGATGCCGGATCTGGCACGCGTCCCTTATGTGGACTTTTGTAAGTGTGTCCTTGTTCTACGTGACCGACACAGTGCTTGTGAAGGAGACCTGCCCACTCGTGGCCCGTGCTGAGCGGATGTTCGCAGCGCGATGATCACATCTCTCGCACCGATGTCGTGCAAACGTTAACGGATGCCACTCGCCCTCTAAAGCACGATATGCACCTTGGACACGGTGCAACACATGCTTGCGTTTGAAAACCCCGCGCGGTTATCGTAAACGTATCTGATCAAGCGGCTCTACTGCGTGTGCGTAGTTACAAAAGAGTACAAGGGCAAACCCACGCAGTGGACCAAGTCATGGAATCAGACAACAGCAGCACAGGCTCATCGCTAGCCACTTTCACCCACACACAGAAGCTGCAACTGCAAAGCACACACACAGCGAGCGTGCTACAGTACCACTACAGTACACCACCTCACGTCGGCAACACAGGCACATCCACAACCTGCGTGTGCGTACGTCTCAGCCGTTCCGGACCTACACAACATTTCTCACACACGTCGCCTAGCACATCAAATGTGAATACCTGCGGTGAAACTCCAAGCCCTTACTGAAATGATTGCAGATCCATCCTGGTGAGCTGTTGGCGTCTTCACATTGGTATCGTAGGAATGACCACGGCAGCAATGAAGGTAAGTTTGATCCAGGACAAGCAATCACAACCTCATAGAAGGCTCCTGAGGTGAATCTAAGCCCTAGATTGCCGTGAATGTAGAATCTCGTCCTGGTTGGAGGTGGGCACAGCCATGTGTTTGTTCTGAAGAACCTCGGGATGAGGCCGATTCCAGGTGTTCAGGTGACTCTGGTCACAAGGGACATACTCACGCCGTACAGGCACGTCACATCCACCGCTCTTGATTGAGTGGCTGTCACCTGCGTTTGTTCTGCGTCTGCAAGGCCTTGTTGGCGGAGGTTCCACAGCTGACAGCATGATCCCTGTGCAGTGGGATGTTGCCCGGCTATGTGGCAGGCCATTATTCACATGACCAGTGCCATATTGACCTAGCTCAGCTGGCCACATTTGCAAGGGCTCGACTTGTGCATGACACATGCGTGTCAATTGACCAGCGACACCGCCAAATCGGGTTTGAGAACCGCCCCCCTCTGACGTATGAATGCCTCTCTATTGATATTGGCATCACTCCTGACCTGCAGAGCACACCCGGCATGGAGTATGTCACACCTGTGAAGCCCATCGACGGGTATGCCCTGCTGGCCCCTGCACTTTTCCGGAAGCTGCAATCTCTGAGCCCACGACGCCTAGAAATTCATGGGGTTGATGTTACCATCGCGGCCTTTGGTGTCAATACATGCCAAGCATTGTGTGTGGAGCCCAGACTCTCTGGGCCTATGAAGCTGGCGCATCGCCCGACACATCAAGCGACAGTCAAGCTGCTGCCAACCGCTCACTGTGTGGGATCAACGCCGCTAGGATTCGCAAGTTCACCATTTTGAACATCAGCCACTTGATGGCAGCAGCTCACAGGTGCCTCACATGTCTGTTAGCATCAGTGTGAATTTTACGCTGTCAAATGGTGTAGGTTTGTGAAGAGGATTGATGAGCTCCTGCAGAGGACGCATGCTTCTCAGGGAGACATGAATATTGTTGTCGTGGGTGGAGGAGCAGGTGGCGTGGAAGTCGCATTTGCTCTGCACCACCGCCTGACACATGCTGTGGGCCCCAGAGAATATGGTTCACCACCCTCCAATCTGAAGGCAGGTCACGTGCGTGTGACAATTGTGACCAGTGGCAACATTCTATCATCACACCCACCTCGTGCACGGAAACTGTTCCTGCACCTGGCGCAGCAGCGGGGTATTGTCGTGAAGGAAACGTGCAGGGTGGCGCAAGTTGAGCAGGGCGCTGTCCTCACAAAGGCAGGTGCCTGGATCTCGTTTGATGAGTGCCTATGGTGCACCCAAGCGGCACCCGCCGCTTGGCTCCAGGCCTGCTCCTTGCCAAAGAGTGCGCCAACTATCTGATCCTTTCTTCTGCTCTCATGTGCAACGCACTCGCTGAAATTGTGCACACAGCCAATGACGAACACACCGCTCTGCCAGTTGTGACTGCCCGTACTTCAGTAGGAAGCCCAGTGAATACACTGCACTGACCAACACCTTCAGTCCCAGGGGCTTGTTTGGGGTAAATCCGCTTGGCAGAGGTTGCCCAAGTCTCACACCTGGGAGCTCCACACTGAGCACGTCTACGCATGTTATGACAACTGATGTATGATCAGCTGTATATTCGATTGAGTCACTATGTGCTTCACGCATGATTTGGTCGCACAGCTTTTTTTGGTTTTGCCGCCTACAGTGTCGGCCAGTAGTACGTCCACCCCTCAGAGGCTACTTTGTGCAGCTAGGGGGGGGTTCTTGGCGATCAATGAGTTCCTGCAGAGCGCTGGTGGGCCTCCCAACATCTTTGCAGCTGGCGATGTGGCGACCAGCGTCTGTGACCCTCGGCCAAAAGCTGGTGTGTTTGCTGTCCGGCAAGGTCCGCCCCTGGCAGAAAACATTCGTATGTCCCTGACCGGGCAGAACCTGAAGCCGTTCAAGCCACAGAAAGAATTTCTAGGCCTCATTAGTACCGGCGACTGTAGCGCTGTGGCGACCCGGGGCAGCATGGTCGTTTCAGGTGACTGGCTATGGAAGTGGAAGGATCAAGTTGACCTCAGGTTCATGAGGAAGTTCAGCGAGGATCTGCCAAGCATGGATGCTGAGCTGGGTGAGCCCCGCCCACATTGAGGCGCCCCTGCCCTGACAAGCACCGCATCAAAGGTGGCTTGTCTGATACTGTGGGTTGCGCACACAAACCGAATCGATGCGCAGCACATCACTCTATGAACACAAGGTGGCGTTGTTCCGGGACGGGGCCGTGTCAACAGCACTGAGCACAAGGTAGGTAGACCCGGAGATGTAGCTGAGACTATGCAGGCCGACTTCCAGAAGTTCTGCATGGTGATCAGTCCGGACTGGTGGATGTTTGGAAGCGTTCGCACATGCGCTGCCGGGGATGCGCGGCGAAAGTGGCCCCGCATGCATTGCATCAGGTCTTGCAGGAGCTGAACCTCACACAGGCAGGCAGTGCTTCCAGCGGCTTGGATGGCGTGCCACTGGCACAGGAGGACGCCGCCATCCTGCCTCCCGCGCCCCCCGGCATGGTCAGTGTGCAGACGGTGGACGTGATTAACGGGCTCGTCGACGACCCATACTTGTTTGGCCGCATTGCTGCAGTGCATGCATTGTCGGACTGCTTTGCCATGGGGGCCCAGCCAGCCACTGCCCTTGCAATGGTTCAGGTGCGCTCCGCGGGTTCATCACCAGCGCGTCTACACTGGGACAATAGTTGCCCGTGGTCTCCCATGCCCATACACGTGTGCAATGCATGTCTTAGAATCGTCTCGTGTCCAATCAGATGCATGATGTGTGTGAGGTGTCATGGTCTGCGCTGTCGCTGGCCTGGGTGTATGACATATGGCCTGGCTACGGGTGTCACTGCGTACGTTTACAATGCTTAAACGGCAGGGGAGGCCCTACAGGACACTCGAGTGAGGCCGTGCCTTGGTGGTTACAGGTGCAGCATGCAGCGCCGGAGATCGTGGCAACGGAGCTACGGCAGATGATGCATGGGGCCGCGGCGGAGCTGCAGCGGGCCGGCTGCGCTCTTGTCGGTGGGCATTCCAGTGAAGGCAGCGAGGCCACACTTGGTTTCAGTGTCACCGGGCATGCATGGGCCGACGACTTGATGCTCAAGTCACGGCTGCAGTCTGGCGAAAAGCTGGTGCTGACAAAGCCCCTCGGAACGGGCGTGCTGCTTCGGGGCGCCATGCTACGAAAGGCTCATGGGGAGCACCAGCGGCTGGCTTGGCAAAGCATGCTGCAGTCCAACCAGGCTGCATGTCTGATTGTGCAGAGGCATGGGATCCGAGCCTGCACTGATGTGACCGGCTTCGGGCTCCTGGGTCATTGTGTGGAAATGGCTCAAGCCTCTCAGGTGTGCGAATGAGCCCATTTTCGCCGAATATCTCATGTAGCGCTTCATGCGCTGCGGACTGCCACGTGGTCCTGCTGTGTCTTGACATGCGGAGCACTATGCCTATGCTGTCCAGGTTAACATTCGTCTCTGGACAGGGTCTCTTCCAGTGCTGCCAGGAGTAACCGAATTGCTGGAGCGCGGTGTGCGATCCACAGCAGCATCATCCAACTCGTATTTTCTGCAGTATGTGGAGCAGGGTACCAATGCTGGGCATGACTCAGACAGCAGCATCTTGCTGGATCCCCAGACGTCAGGTGAGCTTCCCTCAACCTGCGGTTATGTGTTGCCGCCGTGCATCGCAACGCCGGTGTTTACGTGTGCAGGTGGACTCCTGTTCAGTGTCACTGATGGGAAGTGCGCAAAAGTCCTCAAGGAACTGCGAGCTGCAGGACATCATGCTGGCGTCATTGGCGAAGCTCTGGCAGGAGTTTACACAGAAAATTCGCCAATTGCCATCATGCAATGATTTTCAAAACCTCACATCGACAGGCCTAAGCACAAATTCGATGCGATTGTATGATTGGTCGATGTCAGCTGTGGCATACCCTGTGCTTTGTAGTGTAACTGTCAATCGTTCAATAGGGATAGCTGTTGTCTCGTGCACGATGATGTGAATATGAATCAGCAGCCATGCAGTTGGGCACATCATCTGCCCTCAATTTGCTTGTGCTTAATACGTGTCCTCCAGTGCAAAGCTGTGCCGAGCCGGGGCGACGTCACGCGGTTGGTGCTCAAAAGCGTGCTCACTGGCACAACGTATGCTTGGCTTCTGTGTGAAATTTCAACATTGACACACTTGCTCTGGAGTGGTGGCGCAGGTAGCATGATGCATGGAATCGGTACTCTCCAGTCGAGGCACTGTAGTGCTACGAACGCAGCCCTCCTCCGCAGGTGCTGGGCGCTTTGGGGTTCTGTACAGCAATCCTGGAATTTATAGACAAACCTGCTTATTTCTCGTTGCATTAGCGTATTGGATTCCTCTACGAACTACGCTCTGCCATGATTGGGCAACCTTGCTGATCGTCTTTACACCATTATGGCTGAACGTGCGTCCGTTTGTGCCAGTGTAAACGAAGCGGGGTGATAGCGATGCTGTCGGCCATGTTCCCAATGTGGCTTGCATTGAAGCGGACAGACGTATCGGCTCGAATGCAGGGCCATCACCAGCCACTCAGGCTGGACCAGGCGGGAGGAAGGGCCCGGGTACGCGCCCCTGTGTTTGCGCCTGTTGCCATCTTACGGCTCGTAGAAACCCAGTAGGCCGGTTGCAATGTGACTTGATATGTTCATGAGGTCATTCTGCTGCTGTTGCCGCGCTGACTGACATCGTTTGGGCAGGTGCCAAGCATAGCCCATATAGCGTTCCCTCGAAGCTGAGCCACGCACAGAGAGCCGCAGCTTTTGCAAGGGTTGCTGAGAAACGGCATGTCACGTCCAGCGGATTCTGGGGCCAAGCCGGTTTGGACAAGGCGGTCAAACCGGTCAAGCGTGACCTGCCTGCCTTTTGGTCATTGGGCAGACATGGGCAACCTTTTAATGACGAACGGCTTACGGATGGGGCATCGAATCACTTTAAGGTGGCTGAACCTCCACAGCTGGACGCGTCTCCACCGAAACCTGCCGGACCGGCCACGGATTCCTTGGCCACCCTGAAATCCAGCCTGCAGAATGGGTTTGCGTTGTTTCACAACGATGCAAGCTTTAGCCCACTATCCATGAAGCCTGGAATAGTTTCGCAGCTGAGAAAGTATGTTTCCACGGTCTCGGCTTATAGATGTTTCCTAATGTGGGATTGCACAATGATAGGTTGCTTTGAGTACATGTTTCAGGACACTCGTACCAGCAACCGGCTGTACCCCAGATGAACGTTCCTGACACTGCATGTTAGCCAGTTTTCGTTTGTGCGACCTTGCCTCAAAGCCGGCGTAGGCAGACACGCATATGCCATACCTGACACTGTTGGGAGTAGGTCTCAGGAACTATTCCGGCGGGACCCAGAGCAAGCCACACAAGCCTGGGGTACCATGACAACGGCGATTGAGCAGCAGTATGGCATCCGAGTACTATCAGAAGCGGAGAGAGAAATGCTGATCTCGCGCTTGCCGCCACACTACTTCATCCATTGCTATGCCAACTGCTTTGACCGCGATGAGAGGAAACCTGACTTCATACCGTGGACATATGCCTTTCATCAATCATCAGACCGTGCAGCGTGGATGCGGGACAGGTCACAATGCTTAAGACTTGGAACACAGGCTGTCATTCGCATGATGAAGCGCCACCTCTCATTCCTGTCCGAGCAGGAGTGTTCTCGTGCACGAGCGCCATACAAACTCCCCAAAGACATCCTCCGCCATGCTTTCTGGCGTGTTGACCCGACCCACACTGGATACGTATCTCTGGCACAGTTCATGCAGGTTTGCTTCTGGGTGAGGGCAGCTTTGATAATCCAGGGTCAGCCACAGCTTTCAAAAGGCAGCTGCCATTTGCATGATGTTCATGCTGGGTCGCACCGGTCCCAGTCATAGGCTGGGCAGATGATCTGCATACTTTCACATGTGAATGCGACGCGGTGCATATAGGTGTGGCAGAATATCTTGCAGCTTTGGGAGTTCCGGACCGTTGACAGTGTATTGCATGGCCGGAAGACTAGAAAGTTAGAGCCCTTGCGAAGACGCTTTGTTGACCGCAGCGCAGCAGCAGCTGTCTTCCTGCACTTTGGCTTTGATAAGTACGGCTACCTGCCCTACGAGGTGTTTATCCAATCCATTAACGAGAGTCCTGCGCGTTTGCTTGGACACGAACTGCTGCTGGACAAAACAGTATCTGGAAAGAATGGGATCGAGAACATGGTAGACGTGGCATACCTACTTGGAGACGCGAAAGTGGACTACCCCAAGTGTACCACAGGCGTCTTTCCTCCCAGCGGCTTTGATGAACAATTGGCAAAGCGGAGCATGAAGCTGCCACGAGCTCACATGTGGCTTGAGCACGTCTACGGCTACGCAGGTGCTTTGCTGGCTCACACTATGCTCTTTCCTATGTCTACAGAAAGATGTCAGCTCGCTAGTGTCCTCCAGGGTACAGCAACCTCGCCAATAATCTGTTTTACACACACAACACAACCGAGTCATTTAACGAGGTGGTGTACTATGTGGGCGTGCTTGGTGTTGTTGCCACTTGGGTTGATGGTGACATGGATTTGGGAATGCGCCAACGGTTCTTCTTTGGCCATGACAACGACATTCAGTGTCTCGCGCTCCATCCAAACCGGCGGTTCGTCGCAACTGGGCAGCAGACGGCGACCTTTGGACGGCCATATACGTGCATATGGGATGTTGGGGAGTACACAGAGGATGACTGGAGACGACTAGGAAGCCATGCATTCAGTCAGATGCGCAATGTGGGTCATGCAAGGGAACCTATACAGCTGCAGAAACTAGTATTGCCGAAAAAGTTTCGATCTGTTCTTGCTGTGGGGTTCTCTGGTAACAAGCATGCCGCACATGGTCCTGGGCAGACAGATTGTAGGGGGGGTGAGCTCCTGGCAACAATCAGCGGGGACAACCAGCACACTGTACATATATGGCGATGGATGCTTCCAGCAGAGCGAAGAGCGACAACAAGAGACAAGCTGGTTCTGTCCCATCAGCAGGCAATGTACATACCATCTTGGCACTTTGGGCCAGAGAAACGTCTGCCAGAGATCCACAGATCGCACAAATATTTTATCCAAGACAAGGAGGATGGCCCGAAGAGATTTGTTCCAGGTCAGAAGGTCTTGTGGTGGTGCATGATGCACATGTAAACACGCAACCCATCACGCTTGCACTGGATCTTGGTTTAAGGTTGGAAAGCACAAATAATGTGTTGACATGCTGCAGAGGAATCTGATAACCCTACCCGGCACCTGATGCTTGATAATGATGTCGATGACGATGTGGAGCTTGTTGCTCGTGTGAAAGCATCTGTCACAGAGCTTCTGGAATCATCTACTCCTGTTGAGACCCTGGAGCAACACCCACTTGTACGCAAGACCTTGTGTAGATATGCCCACCCAAAGTTGAGCCGAGGATTTGCTAACCCTGCATCATTGTACTCCAGCAACAGCAATTGTGAGATGATTGCGGAGCTGCCCTCTATGCAAGGAACCCCGCCCACGGTGCATCTCAGTCAGGCCTTCTTCGCACTCTGCCTTATGTCACACTCATTCAGTATTACGAGGTAGCAAAGCGATAAGTGTGCAGGTCTATGGGGTCGTATTCAATCCGTTGAGGCCCTCTGTTGGTGTTGGATGTGAATACTTGACATATGGCATGAAACACATGAAGACGTGGGTGCTGGATATAAATGGCAATTGGATAGGCACAGCTGCCAGGTTTGGGCCGGATAGAGTACAAAACGTACACTGTGCCATCTTTGTGCCCGCACAACACCAAGGCAGGGCTCCAGGAGATTCATGCATTGTCACAGGCTTTCCTGATGGAACCTTGGGAGTGTGGGTCCCACCCTTCCCTACTCAGGCTGGATCAAAGTATGCGCTGAAACGGGTGTATCGGGCTCATGGGCTTGGTCCGTTAGTTACCATGAACGATGGTTCCCAGCAGTATCGCGGTGTGTGTTGCTTAAGGCTGTGCTCGCGGCCTGGCTGCAGAGATGTCGTGCTGGCTTCTGGTGGCGCAGATGGAACCCTGAGGGTCCGCCCCCACAATGCGTGTGCCCAAGTGGTGAGGCTTGGATGGCATAGTCATATCTCTCTGGAAGGTGTGCTGTTTATGCAGAGATGGAACATTGCTGCCCCAGCAGCTGCCAAGACTCGAAACGGGCTACCTTATCGTGGAGCAACACTGACATGTGCACATTGCCAGAACGCCCTGTGCACGTGTGAAGCACACGAACTCATCGTCATTGAAGAGCCTAGCCTTCCTGGTTACAACAGCATCCACCCCAGAATTGCAGGTCTGGACTGGCATGAGGCCAAGGAAGACAGAGAATTTATTACTGGAACATCAGGGTGTGACTTGTGGGTTGTACCCGACACTGGGCCTCCGTACACTATCTTGGACGGGCACTCTGCTGGGGTTTTCATGGTGGCACCACATCCGGCTGATCCAGCCCTTTTTGTGACAGCTGATGAGTCTGGGAATGTATTGAGGTACAACTCAAGGATACGGCTTCTGGAGTGCCGAACTATTCTAGATTTCAAGTGCTATGCTGTGGCAGTTTCAAGTGTGATCCTCAGTAAAACGCCAGGTTGCGCTGCCGTAACATCCAGTACAACGTGGGCCTGCAAAGCTTTTACAACCACTCTGCTATGGGAAACTGGAACACACATGAGCATTGGTGCAATTCCGCAATGACACCCAGCAGTTGTGCAGACGAGCAGTATGCATATGATGACATGAAAGACACTTGGCGATCTCAAGGCCCAAGGTTCCAAAAATGCTATCATATTGCTATCTCAGGAAAACGAGGCCGCATTATGATCCTCAAGTGGGATGACTTTGAGCCGCTTGCCAGCATCCCGGGCAAGGGAGTCCGGGAAGGCATCTGCGATCTCAAGTTCACCCCTGCGGGTGCTCCAACCCCATTGCTCGCAGCTGCATCTCATGACCAGCACATTTACATCTACAACATTGTCAAAGGATATCAGTGCGTTCCTATGTAGGATATGTTGCATGGTCCCAAAATTTGACAACGTGGGTCTCTAGTGTTGGCGATAGTTCCAGTGACATGGTGTCATTTATAGGACACAGGCAGTTTGCTCTGGTTGCTCGGGTACTGTAGAGCACGTTGACTGGAGCTATGCATTATTAGATGGCCCCATTCACCACCATGGCAGGTATATCCTACAGTCGAATGACACAAGCCGGGATGTGCTTCATTGGGATGGTTTGACTGGCAAAAAAGTTACTAGCAATCAGAGAGACTGCATGTGGAGCACGTTTACATGCGCACTTGGATTCCCCGTCCTAGGAATTTGGCCAGACTTCAGTGATGGTGTGGACCATGATGTTGATGCCCTGTCCATACAAGTTTTGCCATCTACTTTCAGGGTTTAACACACTGCGTATTGCAGGTACTGATGTCAATGCAGTGAGTAGATCGCAGATTGGGGCACCAGTAAATGAAGTCAACCGGGGCCATGACACTCGAACATTCCCAATGAAGGGGAGACCTGCTCTGAAGCATGAATCTGCTGATGGGGTGGCTGGTGCAGGATACATTGCCACAGGAGATGACTTTTCTATGGTCAAGCTATTTTGTGCACCTGTGGTTGCAGATGACGCCCCTTACCGCGCATATCGAGGGCATGCTAGCCACGTAACGTGTGTCAGATTCTCACAGGACGACCGGCTGCTATTTTCGGTCGGTGGCATTGACCGCTGCGTGTTTCAGTGGCGCACCATAGGAATTAATCGACAAGATCAAGCACAAGATGATTTCATATTGAAAGCTCTTGAGGAAGCCGCATTCCATAAGTACCAGGTGCAGCTGACAGTCCTTACATGCACAATGCCACAGCAGCACAAGGGGAACAACCACCTTCGCCATGCAGATGGACCATGCACACACACCGCAGCCACGTGCAAATAGCAAATGGGTAAATCAGGGGGGGACTTTCAAGGCGGAAGTAGATGCAAAGTATGAGAAGCAAATGACGTTCAGGCGTGCAATGAACAAATCGACCAAGCAGCGAAGCAACCACCACAACCAGAGAACAAAGCAGCAAGAGCCTGGCCTTGTGATCCCTTTAGATGCAGCTGTATGAAGGATATATCCGTGTCGAAGTCACAAGACGTGCAACTAAACATGTGGCTAGTCCGTCAATGCCCTGATGTAAACAGTGTACTGACAACTGTGACGATATGCTGCCTGCACGGCTCAATTATTCCCGGATTCACATTACAATAAGCGTGGAGCTCTGAAGATGACGTGGGGACTCACAAGCATGAAGACGGCTGTGCTGCCCTGGCAAAAACGCATCAAAGCATCGTGTTACCCCAATGCCTAGTAAGAAGGCCCCATGCGCTTCTCAGTCCAAGAATTGTAATGGAATTGATCGAACCATGCTGGTCCCCATCCATGTTTGAGCCCCCTTTTGACGTTTGGGGCTTTTAAACGGTGTGTTGGCATTTTCCCAGCTGCCCGCTGACGCTTTTGCTTGTTCTCTTTGCATACTTCTAAGAGCAGGTCCCTGTAGCAGATCCATATGGGTTCAAGCAAGGACAAGTGATCATGGCTTGGTGTAGCTTTTGAAAGGGTGCTCACCTATCATATTTGCGCGGCCTCACTTCAGTTAGCCCAAACACTCGCCCCCGTGCCCACGCCAACATTTGCACTGCCTGGCCGGCACAGAAAAGCACACCAAAATATTTTTCACTGACATGGGGCATACGCGGGTCGCCCCGGGGGGCTCTCCCAAAATCGATTGACATTGCGCTTACAGGGTAACGTCGGCAGCAATTGAGAGGGCGGCAAACAAGTGAAGACTCGAAACGGCTCACCCTTTGATGATTCCAGACTCCAAGCTGTATGATGATTTTGTATCGTGCTGGGTGCGGGAGCCCGTCGAATGTGCCCCGCGAGCGCAACCCAGATGCCCTGCAAGCCACCACAGCCACATGCATTAGCAGCAATCCCAGTTTCCCATCTGATTTAATAGGTATCAGAGTCTCAAGTTGAAAGGGTACTAGATATACATATTTACCATATTTAAGTATTACGAGTCCCTCCTTGTGTGAGGACCGGCAGACCAAAACCACGCACGCAAGCCCTTGCCGAGTTTAGATGCGATGAGCACGCCACAGACGTGGATCTGCGCACAGTTCTGAAATATATATATATTTTGGAATCCTATGTCCATTTCCATAATCTTGGAAGTACCGTCCGTTAGCATTCTGTCCAGAGTATTCTGACTCTTGCCTTGCGTGGATACGACCTGACCAAACGTTCAAACACACGAAGCTACACATATTTCTCTTGAATATGGCATTGAGACGTGCGGCTGAAAAGGCCGCAAGTGCGGGGTTGCTGGAGGGCCTGGTCACACAAGGCCGGGCACGAGTTCGGATGTTCAGCAATGGAGGATCGAAGGTGCGCTCGAGAATGTCGACGTTCATAAACAGGAAAGCAGGAGGATGATTTATCACTCTGTTTGCGTACCTAGGCATTGGACTGGTGAATTTGGACATCCAATCCACGTACACGTGTGCACCGGCTTGCACGGTTTTCTATCGGCTAGGTTGCCATCTTCACCTGGCCACGCCAACACAAACGTGTTCATAATATCCTAATCGTTCCATGCAGCTTGCTCCCGCATCTTCAGCTGACCCGCCTTTCTCCTATTCGCCACCTGGACGAAATCATCTATTTGTTCCAGGTGCGGTTAGTGCGAGCCGTTTGTACTGAGCTCATAATGGATGCATACAACGCGGCTTCGTGTATCTTGATTCGTTTCATGTTTCAAAAATGGATCTGTTTGACCTGAGCGTGCACAGTCAACACTGGCCACTGATGATGGGATGCCTACCACGCTCAATCTTCCATGTACCGTGATCTCACCGTACAAACAAATCATCGTCCGTGTGACCATCCGCTGTGTTTTAAGGTCCTGTGAATATTCACGAGCGCGTCCGGAACGCGATGATCGTTCCTGGGGAGAATCACCGCGATCCATGGTTCGCGCCATTTTACAAGAGTGTCCTGGACCAGATGAAGTATCTTTTTCAGACCAAAGACGGAACGCCTATAATTTTCCCTGGTACGCCTACCGCTTGTGCAACGACGCACTGCGGTGCATGCATGAACGCGAATACAACGGGCGACTGCGCAACAGCATGCAGCCGCAAGATGCCACAGGTATCCGTGGTCGGGATCATGCTGAGAAACACTGAGTGGCTGGGTGCCTGTAAGAAATCACATAATTGAATGCCCGGCCACTGATGTGAAGCAGCACGAGGCTGTTGTTGGGAGGCTTAGCCCGTGGAAGTAGGTGGTACAGTTGAATCCTGAATGTGCCTACATGCACGGTCAGCTCCGTGCTCAGAGCAATAAACATACATGCAATTAGTCGAGAGGCACATTCCAACACCTGCACTGGGTATAACACCATACATTGCCGGAATAGGAGGCCTAAACCTGGAAAGAATTCATGTCCCTATTGCCCTTGCAGGCACAGGAACAGGTGGCTGGGAGGCTGCGCTGACCAACACGTTGTCTCCTGGCGATAAGGTTGTGACTTTTCGCTATGGGCAGTTTAGCCACCTGTGGGTGGACATGCAGCAGCGTTTAGGTCTGGATGTGATCGTTGTCAACTGCCCCTGGGGAGATGGTGCGCATGAGGACAAGCTTGCTGAGATTCTAGTCAACGACAAAGCAAAGGAGATCAAGGCAGTATGTGTTGTGCACAACGAGACAGCAACAGGCATTACATCAGATATTCCTGCGATCAGGGGCACGCTTGATGCTGCTGACCACCCGGCTCTTCTTTTGATTGATGGTGTGTCATCCATTGGAGCTCTTCCATTCAAGATGGATGAATGGCGCGTCGATGTTGCTGTCACTGGCTCCCAGAAAGCACTCTCCTTGCCAACTGGTCTCGGCTTTGTCTGTGCCAGCCCCAAAGCTCTTGCTGCCATGGAGACTGCTCAACTGAAGCGAGTCTACTACGATTTCAGGTGTGTCCTGCGTGACTCTATGCATGATTGGTTCTACTGGAATGTGCGTGTGACTAATCCTGCACTTGCTGTACCAAAAGTTGCTACGGCCCATGCCGCTGGCAACTGGGACTGTTATTGTGGTGGATACAACACACAACTGGGAGCTTGCCCCGATCTGCATCCGGTGTGTGCACGCTTCAATCCAGATGCAATTTGCAGGGACATGCTGGCTACCAACCCTTCTGGTGGTGTGCCTTATACACCGGTGCTTCCATTGTTGTATGGGCTTAGGGAGGCTTTGACAATGATGGAGCAAGAGGGCATTGAGAATGCATGGGCAAGGCACCACCGCCTGGCTGAAGGCACTCGCAAGGCTGTGGCAGCATGGGGTTTAAAAACACTTTGCAAAGACCCTCGCTGGTTCTCAGATTCTCTGACAGTGGTAGAAACTCCAGAGGGCATAGACTCCAACCAGGTTGTGAAGAATGCGTTTGCCAAGTACAACTTGTCCCTGGGGCTTGGTTTGAGCGAGGTGAATGGGAAGGTGTTCCGTATTGGCCACCTGGGAAACATGGATGAGATCATGTGCTTGTCATCTCTCGCCGGCACAGAAATGGCTATGCTGGACTCCGGGATTTCAATAACGCCGGGGTCTGGGGTAGGGGCTGCTGTGCAGTATTTCCAGGATACATCGAGCGTTATCCGTACTCGGGAATGTGTTCTGCGATAGTTCACATTTTAGAGAAAGGGATTTTGTTCACGCTTTTGCAAAAAAATACAATTTGTAAGTTTCGCAGACAAAGAATGTACATGCTCAGCCCCATACACAGTGCACATTGCACCTGCCTTGCCTATGGTCTTACAGCTTAGACTGTCACAGTGTGCAACACATTGCTGTTGTATTGTATACTCAGTAGTGCAGCTTCGTCTATATAATGCCATACACGGACATCCCACATACTGTTGCAAACGATGCTTTCATTATTTGGACTTTCCGCCAACAGCAATTCTGGCACGCTTGAGTGAACTACTCCATCGGCCGGGAATGCGTTTCCCAGCCTTTAATCAAACCTGTACGCACAATTGAATCTGGCGATCAAAACACGGAAATTTTAGTGTTGGTCAGCAGCACAGAAAGGTGTTACCTTCAACGATGCTGTTGAACGCTTCCACAGATGCGGTCGATGCTGGCAGGCTCTGGATGGACACGCCTGCCTCGCACAGTCTGCTAATCTGCGGGTCAAGTGGGACCCGGCCAAGGAATGGAACGCCCATGGAAGTGGCCATCACCTCAGCGCCGCCACTGGTCGGCTCAAACACCTGGCACTTCGCCACACAGGATCTCAACTCCTCGGGAAGGCTGCCCATGACAGCCTCGGTCACATCCTCCCCCTGCGGACTCGAAAACTGCAAGTGCGCAATTGGCACGGACAGGCCAGACATGTTCTCCACGACCCCCAGCACCGGGAGGTTGGTCTTCTTGCAGAACGACAACTCCTTTCTGACGTCAATGATGGCGACATCTTGGGGAGTGGTAATGACCAGCGCCCCATCTGCAGAATCTTGCGAAGTGGACCTTACTGACGTGTGCTGAGCGTTCAGGGATGAGTGACATCATCAGCCACATATCAGAGAGAACTCTGCTTGCAATTGAATGGTACCTGACTCTGTACTGCGGCAGCTTGCTGCTGCTGTGAGTCCGTGCAGTGTAGACCTGGCCAAGTGCGACAGTAGACGACAAACACTGCACGTGTGCTTCTACTGCATGACTTGGGTGTGCGGGTAGTGCATGGGTGCAGACAACGTTGTGGAAACATCGTTCTACCTGAGCTGATGCAGGTGCTCATCCTGGCAGACGTTTGATGTGCACACCTGGCTTGCAGCCCTGCAGCAGCTGGACGATACTGATGTGCTCGTCTGATGTTCCTGGAGGAGCATCAACAATGAGTACGTCCAAAGCGTCGTCGCCCCAGTATGTGTCCTTCAGGAACTGCTTGATGATGCCATTCTTTCGAGGCCCCCTCCAAATTACGGCATCGTCAGGGTTTGGGAGGAGGAACCCAATGGACATCACGCCAAGATTGTCTTGCACATATACGGGCGACCAGCCATAGCTACTCTGGTGAACCTCTTGTCCATCTAGACCAAGCATTTTGGGCATGCCTGCAAGCTATGCTGCACTTATCCACGCCATTTACGTAAGCGGAGTGCCGAGTGCGGATGTACAGTTTGAAGAGCACTTCAGACATCGCACTTGGTCCGCATATGTCGATATCCAGCAATCCTACGTCCAGCCCTTTGCCTGCCATCGCAAACGCCAACTGAGCGGAGAAGGTGCTCTTGCCAACGCCACCTTTGCCTGACAGCACCAAAATTATGTGCCGAAATTTTGAAATACGCTCATCTATAAGCGTCTGGTCAGGATCTGGGCCGCGGGGAGCTGATGCGCATGCTGCTTGGTTGGGACATCCAGCGCATGCCTGTGACTTGCCAGCTTGGGTGCTATCAGCGCCAGGACAGTCTACATGCCATGTAACTAGTCTGTTCACTGCGTTTGAGGAGAGACGTGCGGAGCTGGTTTACCCCGCTATCTTCGCGTCAGCCAGTTCATCGTTGGCCTACACAGAGATTTTCGGCACTGCAGAAGACAGACCATACTGATCACGCACGTTCGTTTGCATCACTTGGTATATCTGACATTGTGTTTTAGCTTGCTACAGGTATGGCTCCACAACTCGCCTTGGATGCTGGCAACACTTAACGGGATCCCTGCCTGCGGAATTGACTTGCACCATGGAATGGAGAGAAGAACCTTCCAATGCCAGGTGATTATCGCTATCACAAATTGTGAGCGACTTACTGGTGTCCTGCCGATTGCAAAGCGTCGGGTGTGCCGTTTCGTCCATTCAAAGCAAGTGTCCACCGGCGCTCCACTGCATCGGCGCACCTGCGCGCAGTGGGAGTCCAGATGCCATGAACATCGTGCAGACTTTGGATGTCAATCACGTTCTGCAGCTTTCCTTGCATAGCTTGGTCGCAGTGACTGTCAGGCATTTCGCTATGCGTAGTGCTGTTGTACGGGAGAGGCATGCTGTGAACAGCCTAAACAGACGCGATGCACATCGTCCTGCAACCCGTTGAATTTACTTCCATTGGCCTGCTGAAGCTGTTGCCAGGGGAACAAAATGATGTTGTTTTGGAGGGGGCAGCGTTGCTTGTACCCGATAGCACAATTGGTGTAGTTGACACCGACATTACTGGGGAACGCGGTCGGCTGCAAGTGACATCCAAACGTGTTATTTGGCTTGACAACGGGTCGTCGTACGCCGATCGTAAGCGAAGCTGTTGTTTCGCGCTAAACTGCGTTGAAAGAGTCAAAATGTCCACAGGTATCTCGTCACCAGAGCGTTGTCGAGCATTGCCAACCGCAACGTGCTTATGTAGTAAACAGTGAAGATTCAGATTTGAGCTGATTCGGATCAGATTGATCTACCTTGCTGCAGGCGTCATGACCGCCATTGGACTTGCACCAAAGCTCAACATTCTTCTCAAGCTGGGACCCAACAACTCCCCTGCCGTAGCTGGCACCCATACAGTGAAGCTCTGTGTCATGGGGGATCGCTCAAAGGTACCATCGTTCCTCTGTCCAACGCATCTTCGGTGTGGCTGGGAAGTTGATGGCATGTGCCAACTCTCTTGTTCGAGGCAGCACAGCAGTGCAGGTGGCGGCGGTGAAAGAAAGACTATCAGTGCACCTAAGTCGCGACATCCAGCAGGCCACAGATGAGCTTGCAGAAGCAGATGCAGCAGCGCTGGAGAACATGACAGTCATGGGCTTTGACCATGACAGAGCGCACTGTGCGCTGCTTTGCACACAAAACAATGTCGGCGCTGCGATCCAATGGCTACATGATCATGCAACTGAAAGCAAAGCGCAGCTTCGAAGCCGTGCGATGCAGACTTTCAAGGCCGCCTCAACAGGTGTGGCCTGCACACTTGCATGGACATGAACTTGCGCCAACCACACTGACCGCCTCTTGCCCTTGGGTGCATCTACCAGCCTCATCGCATGATGAGATGCCGCATCTAACTCCTGGAGTGCAAGTACAGTTCTGGCTCAGGATGAGATTGCTGAGCAGCTGTCTTCAATGGGGTTTGTCACCCAGGCCATCCAGGCAAGCCGAGATGCCACCCGATCGAATGACATCGGAGTGTTGATTGACTGGCTACACAGCAGTGCCGCTGGAAATGGGCAGTACGGAAGTTCCCCCGTGATTGCTGCCTCTAGCTCACAAAGGCCGTACAATGCACGATACCCTGTACCGCAATTTGGTGAAGCACCCGAATCATTGCGGTCACATCCAGTGCAAGTCTATCCAAGTGTAGATGACCCTGCAGTGGCTATTACATGCAATCCATACCGTTCGTATCGCATGGTATCACCTCCTACTGTGCCCTCGCATGCCTCAGGGATGGAAGCCATCGTTGCAGCCAAGCGGGCAACAGCGAGCAAGATTGGGCAAGATGTGCGGTCTGGATTTCGTGATCTACAGGTGCTGTCTCACGTACGTATGTGTTGCAATGCAGCCTTTGATACCTGGCTGGGTTTGGACACCTCCTTGACGCGCGCAGGCTCTTCGAGAGAGTGGGGAGCGCCTTGCGAAGCTTGCAGCTGACCTCTCAAGCAGGACTGCAGCTGACAGGTCTCAAGGTGACCTGGAAGCCGGCCTTGCAAACGATCTTGTCGACTTGGGGATCATCAGCCCAGTCACGAAGTCCTCAGCAGGCAAGCAATACCATGAGCAGCTGTCACGGGAGCTGGCTCACTTCCTCCAGCAGCACCTGGGCAAGGAGAAGGGCATGATGGTGCTGCATGACGTGTTCTGTCTATTCAACAGGTGACCAGTCATGCTATTCCTGTGCAATTGTCTGGGTTACTGTCTGTCTCTCATGTGTGCTGCAAAGTGCCCCTTGGCAGCACGATGTTGCACCGCTGCCAGAGTTGGACTTTGCTGTGTAGGGCTCGGGGGATGGAGCTGGTCTCTCCAGATGACCTGCGGACCGCTGCAGAGCTATTTGAACGTCTCAAGCTTCCACTCTCTTTTCGTGTGTTTCCTTCTGGGGTGGCAGTTGTGCAAGATTCGTCTTGGAGTGATGATGCAGTTTGCTCCAACATTGTGGACATACTGAATTCACCCCATCCAGATCTTATGGATGCTACACTTGGGCGCGGGATTGCTCCAACCCAGTATGCTCTGGAAGCTGCGGTGCCAATGGCTGTTGCAATGGAGCAGCTGCTCCTTGCGGAGCGCAAAGGTTTCGTGTGCCGGGATGATACCGCCTGCGGCCTGTACTTCTACAGGAACATTTTCCCAGAGCTTTCCGTCTGAAATTATGCATGTTCTCTGCTAGTAGACTTTGAAACCGGTATTTGCAAACGATGCACCAGTAAATGGCTTGCGCAGCTAAAAAGGCGCGTGGTGGAGAGGCACATTTCTCGTTCTTCTCCCACAGTATGCTTGATCACCACGTGTGAAATTGATACAATGCTGACTGCAAGCAACAAGACAGTGGTTGTATTTGTGGACTTGCCCACCGGCAGCATTAGCAGCCAAGGACTTCAAGGTGCACATGTCTTGAGTCAACCTTACACATGAAGTGGGCTGTGCATTTCTCACTCCTGAGCCCATCCCTCACCCCCGAACCGAATACAGCCACCAAGGATCGCCTGCAGTAAAGGTCACCGGTGGCTCACCCATGCATGCAGTGTTGTCGATTACTAGTTCATGAGCTTGCAATCCCAGTGGCCGTTCATAACTTGCACCTTCTCGGTATGCATCAATCCACTCTGCAGTGTCATGTAGCTCTAGTGCAACTTGCTGATGAACTGAACCATCCTGAATGCCCAATGTGCCTGCAGCTTGTCCATCCACGCTATCTGTGCTTGGCCTACTTTGCTGAAACACTCCATTCTCAAGTAACGAAACATATAAATGATCTCCCAGCAAAGGTGCCGCCACCGCAGCAAGCTGCGCTCGAATCTGGTGAGTCTTGCCAGTGACCAGCCTGATCTTGTGCTGAAACGCATGATCCACCCCCCAATGGTCTTGTGCAACAGTATTGAGGCTCACCCTGGCCACCTGCAAAGCCGACCCCTGAGTGAAAAGACAGCCTGAAGGGTCAACTCAAGTAGGTCATTTTCGCACCTGCACAATCTCGAGCACACATTCTACCACCTTGCCGTCGCATTGGCCAGTGGGCTGCGATGGCAGGATCAGTGTGAACGGCGGCATGCCGGGCGCCCTGGCGTTGGTCGTGGCCCAATGCCGTAGGATGCCCAGAGGCGCAGGCCTGGGCGCAAGAGCGAAGTACGTCTTGCGCATGAAGTTCCGCTGCCCTGTGAGGGCGCTGCTGGATTGCATGATCTTCCCAAAGCGGTTTGCAAATGCCTTCGTCTTGCCAAGGACACATACCCCCTCTGTTCCGCTATCCAGCCTGTGCAATGGGAACAGCTCGTCTTCTGAACCTAACTCCTGCACCAGGAGCATCCTGTGAACTGAGGGGGAAAAGTCTTTCTAAAGGTGGAGTGAAGACCTTTGCAGCAAATGGGTCTTGCTGTTTGAGTTATCAGTACACCTGACATCAACCGCAGCTGGCGGATGCACCAGCAACATGTTCAGCACTTTCATGCACATCAGACCAAAGCACGCCGGCTACCACGACGCTAAGATACGGGATTGCTGCCAATGGCAGGCTCCAGTTGTGCGCACGTGGAGCGCACCCGCCCCATACAGGCCACGAGGCTCTCCAGCACGTTGTCCACGCGGTGCGTCACTTGTACACCCCAAGGCTTGCTGACCACAACAAAATCGTCTGCTTCGGCGATCATGCGATCTCGCCACTGAATAGTGTGAGCCTGGGGCGACCGTTTGGGGTGCCAGTGTATCCGGAGATATCCAGTATCTGAGACCTCTTCCGTAGGGTCAAGAAGTCGTCTTGGTTGCTGCAACTTGGGCTGCACAGCCTGGCTAGCTTAGGGCATCTATCACAGTCTTAGCATTCACTCTGCATTGATACATTTTCAGGCGTTCGAGACTGACTGGCAGCATCAGGTTTCAGAGCGAGTAGAAGGTGCTCTGCTGTCTCAAGTTCTACATATTCGGAAAGCGCGCCATGTGCGCTGAGAGCCTACAGATTGCAAAGCAGATCGTGTATAGCATGTTCTGCTAGTGCGGTGAGTGACCGGTTGTTGCAGCATGTGGGCCTAGAGCTTGCTATGATGCCATCCGAAAGGGATCGCACGTTTAGGCCATGGCGCTGTAACCCGCGCTGATGAAGCCGTGCTATCCTGCTTGTGTCCTCTGTGGTGAGCAAAGTCTTACATTGTGCAGGAGAGGGGTGCACCCTGGAGTAGTAAACTGCTCCGAAAGCTACTAGCCCGGTCGCGGCTGCCTGCGCATGCATACACATCAATCGGGTTTACTCGGACGTGCATGACCAGTCCGCTTTGTGTGTGTCCTGCTGAAATGGTATTTGACGTAGCCGGTCTCTAGTGCGAGAATGTGTGACTTAGTTTCTGGGAGGTTCCTACCACATCCAGTAGTCAGGATGCATGGTGAAACACTTGATCAGGTGTATTATGACCGCCACACTGGACAGCATGATCGCATGAAATGGAACATGTCGATCACGTTTGGCGGCAAAGGATCTCAGCCTGGACAAGTTGAAATATACTTATGCATGAGACGAACTTTCAGATGCAACAATGTATGCGGCGGATACCGAGCATTTGCATGAACCTGCATAGATCACCGAAATGCACTGGTTCAGTACCACTTGGGCGCAATCTACGCCTAAAGAATATGGCCGTGGGCACTCGGAAGTTGTGATTTGGGGACTCAGCAAACAGCAGCTTTTGCAAGTATCAGAACAAGCAGGGATAGGGGGGACCACACGTACGACACTCCTAACTGCAACGACAGTATCTCCGCAGCAGGACCGTCACGTTGACATTGAAGGTGCTCTACTCTTGGGCCACGCCCTTGCGGAGGTAGTACTATGTGGCGGATGCCATTGGGCGTGGGAATGTCCACCTGCACTAGTTCGACGTTGCTCTCCCAAACCTGAGAGACATCCTACATCAAGAACGCAATCACAAACGCTAACCTGTGTACACTCCATTCTTACGCCTGCAAGAGAGTCTGTCAAGCGTTTCACCGCCGCACTGCTCCGTACAGAGAGGCGTGGGAGGAGGGGCATGCAGCTGCTGTGCAACCAACGCGGCCTGAATTCGGTAAGGAGAATAGCTGAACCGCTGAACACCAGACGAATTATATCGTTAGTTAACAGATTTGTCCAAGCAAGCTAAACACTCAAAGCTACACAATGCGCGCGAGCGTCCACGATAATTGCTGCTCAGCAGCTGTATTTGCTCGCATGGCGTGGCATATGTTGACGATGCATCGATGACATGCGAGTAGCAGAAACATGTAGACTCGATGCATTGCGATACTCTTCAAATTCGCGACCCACAACCGCGCTCACATTTGATATTGGACGCTGTTGTGTACAGTGCTGTTGCATAATGGCACACAAAGCATGTGGCATACATGTCCCAGTCAGTATGGACCAGGAATGACGATGTGCATTGACGCACATCTTCGTGGCCTGGTTGCTTGATCGGGGTCGGGTGCTTCGGACGACTTGAATGTCGGACGTGTGCGGCACGCCACAACCAAGCCGTTGTCGCGACATTGAGCAGGAATCAACTTCTGAGCAGAAAACTGGCGTACTTCCATCGCAGTTTGAGATTTCGAATCAGCTCTCTATTATTTTCGTGTACAAACTGCCCAGTGATCTCCACCGAAAACGCACGGTTCTCATTCTACAAGCAGCGCTTTGGCAGTAAAATGACCCGAAGAATGTGAATATCACTTGTATAGAAGAAAAACTCGTTTTCAGACTGGCCTGTATACTGTCCGTGTCAGTTGGCGACAACTGCTGCGCTGCCGTCGGGCGGGCGGGTAACTGGCAATGAAGCTGATCATGCACAACTTTCTCGCGTGTAACATCAAGGGCGTTAAAAATGGGTATCCTCTCGCAATAGAACCCACTAAAGTCGAAATACGTGATGCGGACTTCGACCCAGGTCTGTCCCTCTGATCTCGTTGCCATGCTCTGTCCAGCTGCTGGCAGGCTTGCACCATCACCCTCGCGCAACGGCACGCAGATTTCATAAGGAAAATCATGGCACGTGTGGATTATGATGTGTTGCGAAAGGCGGCCATGCAGCTGAGCCTGGACATCCAACTTCCTGCTCAGCTGGATGGGGACCGTCTGCAAAACGACGATGACAACCTCCTTCAACAGCTGCATCATGCGCTGCTGGAAGCTCATTTGGAGGAAGGGGACCTCGTGTGTCCTGAGTCAGGAAGGAAGTTCCCCATTTCGAAGGGCATTGCAAACATGTTGCTCCATGCCGATGAGGTTTGAAAAGACATGATGCCAAGATTTTCGGCAACGCATTCTCTCCATGCACAATCCGCATGTCACTATCTGTGGCCAGCTTAGCCCTGGCGAGTTCGGGGGGAAGTTCATGTGTTTCCTTGCGCATCCACTGTGGCGGAGCTATTCACGCCCCTGAGTTGCGCATCTTGACCCGTGTAACAGTGTTGACATACCGGTCGTCATGTGCTCCCGTCACGTCATGCTCCCTAACGATGGGTTTGGGCGTTGCTTGCCAATCTGACGAATAAAAGCTCACCACTACCAGCAACTGCAGCATTATGAACCCCTCGAAATGCCTGTCAGCATTTCGGCAGTCAAGCGGAAACACCTGAAACTGAGCAAAAGAGGCCTCTGAAATGAACCAGAAGCGCCCCATATTTGAGAACCTTTCCATAATAGAAAGTCAGGGAGAAACTTTGTAACAGCAGGCCCATTTCACCATGCCATGCACAAACCGTATGGCTGTAAGTAGCCATTGCGTCCTCAGCCATCCCAAATGCCTGACGTGGTGCCCCAACTGTCACAAAAATCACTGTCTGGACAGCGACGCCGATGGGTGGAGGTTGAGATCGGACAACCTGGAACGGCCACAATGCACGCATCACATTGGTGATGATGCCACAGCTCGTCTGCTCTCTGCACGCGGCCAGTGCTCCCACTACAAAGTTTGACGCTCGTGGTCACAAGCAGTCCCCCGTGCACTCCAGCAAGGACAATAGCAAAGCCTGACACGGAATCACAGGAGGCTCCACTGGACACCTGTATTAGCATTGTCCCACCCTTGGATGCAGGCCTACGTTGCATATGTACCAGAACAGAGCTTCAACAGCACACCTGGGCATGCTGGGACGAAGGCATGAACATCTCACGTCAAGACCCCGGTGCGTTTGACTTTGAAAGTGAACTACCTGCTGCGACGTCACCGGACTGCATGGGTGCAGCAACATGGCTAGGTCCTGGTGCCCGTGACAAATAGCTACAGCATGCGCAGTCCTCGCATGACACAGCACGGCGACAGCTTCTCCAGCATTACCACGCGCCGTGGCCTGGTCGCCCCCGGCGTCAGCCTCTGCATCCGCTTTCTCATCCTCCTGCAAAGACATCAGAGAGGGTGTGAGCTGGGTAGCACTCACTGAAAGAGGTCTGGCTAACCCTGCACAGGGCATGGATGGTAGACTACGTTTCACACGGATGCACAAACGGAGTGGGGGGGCCTGGATAGGGGGGACATGGATACTCGCAACCCTCCAAGGGGGGGGATTGCTGGCATCCTGCCCCCAGGGCAGTTGTGCACATTCCGCTGTCGTGCACCCTATCATGTCCCTACGCTCGTCACATTGACCTAATGATCATCTCCTCTCCTTTGGGTCAACGACCATTACTGCGACGTACTACCTCTGCTGTGGCTGTGTATTCCCCTCCTGCCCGGACTTTTGGCTCGGCTCCCGCGGATCAGGCTCGACGGGAACATATATAGATGGCGTTACATCGAACACTTGCTCTTCGCGTGTCCCAGTGTCTTCTGCTCGGGGAGCACCTCGGTTGTTTGTGTCCTGCGAACTGAGCTTGCCATGGCTTGTGCTGGGTCCGCCCAGGCAGAGGCAGTGCTGCTTGTTGCTTTTCCATGTACTCCGATATCGGTGGATGTCGCCTTGGCATATCTCTTCCCGTTCCTCCTTGACCCCGCTGGTGCTCTGGGCCGTCAACTCCCTGGCGTTATAAAGCACCACTGCTTGTGTCTGGCTGCATCATTCTTGCTGGGTGTTTCCTGTGTTTCGTGCACTCGGCAGCCTCTTCCTACAGCTGTGTTACGCAGCCTGTGTTTGCCCGAATGGTCTGCCCTGAAGTCGCGGCTGCATTGTATATGTATGATGCCCCTACCTGATGCGCCTCTGGTGGGCAGGGAGTTCTGCGCAGGGAGCGGGGAGCATGTTCCCGTCTTACATTTGTCAGCCCCTGCTATCAGGGGTGCTGTGGCCGATGACCATTTGTGTCTGGCGTGATGTCTGATATCTCTCTTTTGCCGTTTTAAAACAAATCAGCCATGCATGCACGGACACCCACTCCGGAGGAGGCACCCCTCGTGCGCATGCTCCGTGGGCCTGGCTGTGACCGAGTCGGCAGAGGACCTCTTATACCAAGAGGTACTTAACAGGTACTTAACATAGCAGGGGGGTGGGCACCCAGCCCCATGCCATGTCCACCGGTAGACAGACACCCTGGGCCTAACATAGGCAAGCCTGTGGTGAGCTCTGTGGTGATATCGATGGTTTAGGCACCCCCTCAAGGCACTCATCGACTTCAAAACCCTTTGTGACGATTGCGTGCAAGCTATAGGGAATCATCCTGTGCTAAGCATGCGGGGCGGTCAGGTGCGATCGCCGACTTCAAACCTGGTTAGGCGCGCGAGCGTGCAGCCGGCACCCTCACAAAAATGTACCTACAGGTATGTACAGATGCGCAATCTGCCATCGATTGTTGACACCAATGGATCAGCCAACAGGGAGAAGGAAGCCCCTACTGCAAGACATCATAAGTATAGTTATAGCTGGCCGTCGCGCAGTGTGCAATCTCGCGGATTGCCTTGTGGCTGGACCGGCCATCGCATCGTTACTGCTTGTGATGGTTAAATCTCATACGGCAACATGTTCTTGTAGAATTCTGGCTTGCACGATTGTCTGTTACCATCCGCGCTCATTCAGGCCCACAGGTTGCACAGGCAAAACTGCGTCACCGACAACGACGTTGCACACATGCCCTGCCCTGCAGCAAGCTGCATCTCTGCCGAGATCCTTCTACGACTGCGCGCGCCACTGTGGACAGCCTCGCACGAACACACCTGCCCAGCCGAAC
>JAUMHO010060902.1:0-26594 GCA_032360965.1 Ulva armoricana
ACCACAGTGGTTTTTAGAACATTGAGGGACCAGCCCCACGTTCTGCTGTGGTTGTGCACTGCATCAATGACCGTCTGTAGACCCTGCGGTGTGCCAGACGCCCCGGCCAGGTCATAAGCATACGCTTGACCCGCATACTTGCGGGTATTGCATCCCTGGCCAACAACCACCACATCCTGCTCCGGAAGGGAGTAAATGTCATCGAGGACGGAGTCAACAAAGATGGCATACAGGAGGGGGGACAGCGGGCATCGCCAACACGCACGCGACTGGTCGCTGCGTTGTACATTCGGTCGACGGCTGCAAATGCTTTCCCGGTAACACCTTTTTGTAGCAGCCGAAGTAATAGGAGGTCGTGTGGGACAGAGTCATATGCTTTGGCGGCGTTAAAGAAACATACGAATGTCGGGGAGCCTGCATCCTTGCGTTGACGTATAACCGTACTGAGGTTTTTCAGGGCATTAAGGGTCCCACGGCCCGGCCTGAATGCACACTGTTGGTCATGGAGGGTGATTGCGTGAAGGATACGTTGGCTCAGCAGGTTCACGAACAGCTTATCTATCACTGGCATCAGGGTCAGTGGTGAATAGTTGCTGCAGTCTGCTGAGTCACCCCCCTTGGGGAGTTGTGTAACAACCCCTTGTCTCCAGGAGCTAGCGATGCATTCAGCCTCATAAACAGCGTTGAAGAGGTGCCGCAGCAACCGGACGCCACCAGCCCCAAAGTACTTCAGGACCTCAGCCGCCATGTTGTCGAGTCCGGCTGCTTTGTGGTTCTGGAGCCCGGAGAGCCCCCTTTGGACCTCACCCAACGTGAAGGGGTCATCGAGGCCATCCGGTTGCGGTGTTGGGCTGTGGCGTTCAGCGTCGATGTGATCAGAATCCGTCGTACGAAGGTGACGCTTTGCTGCAGAACAGGGAGAGCGCACGTCTGCCATGGCATTGCCGTACACCCGGAGTGCCTGTGCCTTGCCCCAATCAGACGTACATAGGGATGCTGTGGCCGATGCCCGTTTGGGTTTGGCGTGATGCCCGAATTTTTTTAATATATATATATATATTTTTTTAGGGACCCTGTGGTGGGGGGTCGTAGGGTGGGCGTGGCACGGCGAGGGGATTTTGCAGCCTGGCAGTCTAGTGACCGATGCATTGCATATGAGCCCGGTCTGGTGTGGCAGAGCTCAGCACACGTGCGCTCTTCGTCATGCCGGTGTTGCCGTCGAGCAGTGCGCACGGCCTGTTGAAGTGTTTCATTTGCAAGGCAGAGGCGCTCCCGGTAGGTGCTGGCATCGGTGCTGTGAGCAAGGAGGTCTTGGTATGCTTTCGTACGTGCAGCGTGGGCTTGTTGTACGGGGGCGGTAAACCAGCGCTTGGTGATACCCGGAACAATGAATCGATGGCCAATTGTGCCCGACACTGTAGATGCGAAAATATGGTGTACAGAGGTAGCAATGGCACCCAGTCTCTGAGTCTTGGTCGCCCCGGTTGAGGGGTTGGGCGTCGTGCGACAGCAGGGTGGCGGCACTGGATGCGACGCGTTGTTGGTGCAACTACCGCCGTGCACATGTCTCATCGTGAAGCAGTTCCAGTCGGAGTTTGTATACGGGTTGGCGCCTTGCCTTGGGGGTTGTACGTCGCAGTGGGCATCGTACGATGACCGGGCAGAGGTCAGATTTGATCGGGTCAAGTTCTGCGGCGAATGTGGCGTGATCCAGCGTTGTGCATGGCCGGGGGGCGGTGTCGGGAGTGTGCGGGCGTGCCCACAGGGTATGATCGACGATTGACGTGCCCGTGCCGAGGCCTGTGGGAGAGCGTCCGTGGCCCACACACGTGGGCCGGGCATGTGTCGAGCCGGACACAAAAACAAGGCCGTGGTCTATGCAGAAGCGTAGGAGGTGGGTACCATGCGTGTCGAGTGTAATCATGAGTTCCCCGTATGTCGGGACAACGTGGCGTAGTTGGGGGATCACGTCGCAGTCCCTCCTCACTGCGACCCCACCCTGGCATTGACTTCCCCGGCGAGGACAGTGTGGCCGGTGCGCGAAGACGTACGTTCGACATCTGCACCGAGGTCTGTTAGTGCATTGGTGTATAGTGCATCAGCTGCCCGGGTGTTGCGGTCGCACGGCATGCATACAGATCCAACGTACATATCATTGGTTGGGGTTGTTCCGTAGATACGGGCCTAGACCGCTGCAAACTTCGTCGGCGCCCGCACGGCTTGCTCTTGGGATAATTCCCATGTATGTGAAGAACGGTTCTGCGCCATCCCTGACGAGGAATCCGGTGCCACCCGTGCGGCGGTTGACCATGATCATTTAAATTTGCATGCATGCCGTAGTTCTACAGTATGTAAAGCCAAACGCCCCGGGTGCTGATCCTGTGGAGCATAGTTTTGTTTCTTGGACGGCGAGTATGCCTATGTTGCGTAATTGCATGAGGTGTGAGATCGCCCCAATGCGTCCAGCGCCACTGTCTGGTGTGCCGATGTCGCGCACATTAATATTGCCGATGTAGTCCTGCGTATGTGCGCGCGGTGTTTGCGAATCCTCGACACACGTGGCCGAGGGGGGTGGCGGGAGGGTGTCGGCAGTATATATATCTTGCGTGTCGATTGTGGCTTCGTCTAGGGTGGGATCTGCCAGTGTCAGGAGGGGTGTGAATGGGTTGTGTACACATGTGAGCGGGCGAGGTGCTGTGCGTGCTGTGGGTCTGGGGGATGGGCATGCCCGTACGGCCGGCGCCTGTGGGCAAAGCCATGCACATATATATGCAAAGCCATGCACATATATATGCAAAGCCATGCACATATATATGCAAAGCCATGCACATATATATAAGGGCAAAACCACAAAGTGGACCAAGTCATGGAATCACTCCGTTCACTCCGTTTGTTACTGCAGGCCATCATGATGCTGCCCGCGGGCCGGGGGTGGGCCCATCTGTTGGTATCGCGCTCACATCCTATGTCGAGGCAAGAGGTAACGATGTACTGATGCTGAAAACCGTACAAGCAGATGCCCAGCTGTGCAGCGAGGTGCTCTAGATCTAGATCTGGCGCTCGCGATCGTTCAAATTCGCTGGCCATGGCCATATGCATGTCCGAGCCTTCAGACGTAAAGGACCATGGCCAGCATCGATGGCAAGACTGAGAACCATCGACGTCCGGCCACGATTCGTTATGGATCCCGTCGAAAGCCAGCGAGCGTACTTGCCTGTCGAAACGGCTCAAATTCGCTTTCAAAATCAATGCACACATACTGATAGATTGCTATGATGGCCGCGCGGGTTATGATATAAGATGTAAGATTATGTGTATGTGATCGATCACATGTACATATATGATGACGTGTCACAAGGGGTCTCCAGCTGCAGGATGGACTGCCGCACGCGCGCCGGCAGAGTAGAAGAATTCTACAAGAGTACGCGAAGCGCTTCGCTAGACCGAATTCATGTTGCACACGGCATGAGTATTAATGATCGGACAAGTTATTATCACGAGGCTCCTCGGAGTTTCACAGAGGACTTGAATTGAATGGAATCAGGCAACGTTAACGGCCCAGCATAGCTAACTTGAAGGGGGGCAAAGCAAGCACTAGATCTAGACGCCTGCACACCGCAGCCGCAGGAGCAGCACAGCCACAGCACGAGCAGCACAGCCCCCGCATGTTAGCTGCAGCTGGAGCTGCCAGGACACACACAGCGAAGTGGCCATGGTACGTACACTGAAGTAAACAACCACTACGTGGCGCTGTACTGGCTGGTAGTATAGCTGACGTGGGACAACGCACGCACGCCTGCATGCCAACACCACTGTTACTACACACGTATTATGACTTGGGCAACGACACTCCCTCCCGCGGCTTGTGGGGTACGTACCGCACTGGCGCAAATTCGGTGCCCCTTGGAATAACGCGGTTGCTGCTTCAGCAGCATGCATATGGGCCGTGCAAGAGGGAGGTGGCAGGGGGTAGCTGGAGGGGGGCGGGGGGGGGGGTCGGAGCATGGCTAGAGAGAGATGAACGGGGAGGAGGGCAGGAGGGGAGCGGGGGGGCACGCAGCCGAGCGCAGGAGCCTTGCTGGGTGCAGCGATATCCCCCATCGATGGGGGTGCGGCCTGCCGCAAGAGCACCCCTGTAATGCTACCTATACCAATCCACCAGTGGTTATTGTCCAAGCGGCATTAGCCATTGGGTTGAGCTGCCGATATGTAGTTGTTTATTATTATTATTATGTCATGATGATGCCATGCCACATGTGGCAAATTCCACCTCTGCAAACGAGACCTCTCCTTACATGGACAATGCATTGCCTCTCTGTCACCCTCCCGGGCCCTCTCTCGCTTGACTGTCACTGTCACGTGAGATTTGGTTGACCTCCTGGGTGGTCTGAGCTCCCAGGGTGCCGCAGCCATATGTTGCAATTGCTATGGCCAGAATCGTCCTCCTGGGATGAACAGGTTGCGCCATAACCTGCATGAGCTTGACAAGTTTGAAAGCCCGACAGATTCCTTTGGGGATACGCGTGCACATCTGATGTTTTTACATCACCTTCGAGAGGAGCAATGGCCAGAATGCAAGAAGACTGGTACCCTGTGCCAGCAACACTGTTGTGCCCCACAGCTCCCCCCGGTCGAGTCCATGCCCTTCGACCATGGGTGGCACAGGCGCTGAGATAGTTCAGTGCATCGATGGCAAGACGTGGCTGGCAACAGACATGTCACGAGACTGAATCTGGTGTGATGTCAACAGCCAGGACATGAGTGGCACATACACAGAGGCCTGGCAGTGCCGGATGGAGCAGAGCAAACGTCCTACACAATCCAGAACTAAAGCTAGTGGCTCACACAGCCTGACAACTCAGAGCCACTCGAGAGAGCACACCGTGCACCTCGTACTTGCTATGTCAGTGGGCACACCTGACCCCCAGCTTCTAGCTGTAGACACTGGCCGCTCATACAATGCAATTTGCCTTGTCAGTCTGTGGTCTGACTAGCAGTCTCCAACATGCACGGTAGGCTGTGAGCAACGTTCTGCCCTGCTCGACATCCAGGCCTCTTGCGGAGGCCCATGTACATGTGGATGCCAGCAGAAACCAAAAAAGGCAGGACACTGTCAAGTGGTGCGCGCGCATACAAGCAGAAGAGCCATGCCGTAGGAGCATGATGGTGATTCTGTGGTTGCAGAGATGTGACAAGTTTTGGATGGAGCTTGCAGTCAGAATCAGGGTGCTCATCAAGCTTGTGGTGTCCTCAGCCCCGAGGCAATGTCACAGATGCATGCCTCAGTCACACAGAACTGAATTTCTGAATGTTGCCAAAACCCGCGGATGGCATGGTGCATGGCAGTCCAGTGGAAAGGTCAGATTATGCCAAACCCAAGCGGAGCCACACCGCTCCCAAGAATGATCGGTGATCGGTGCAGAGTGCTGCATGCGTGATCTTGCTCGTGTTTGTTGGTAGACCTAGAATCCGGGATGTGACTGGCCCATTAATGAATAACGAATACTCTTGTCTGCGGAGCCCCTGCGTGCATCCTGTGCTAGCCATGGGAAGATGAACGTGGTTGTGAAGTTGTCCACGGAGTGCAAGTCACTTGAAGGGCTACCTGCAACACCGGCACGAGCAACACCGGCATGCCCCCTGGTGCTCTGCCTCTTCCGCTCCTTCTCAATCCTCCTGAGCAAGTCTCAGGGGTGGTGGAGCATTGGCGGCACCGGCCGCAATAGAGGCGGGCACGCACTCGTGCGGGCACCGCCTCCGGTCGCTGTGTACGGAAGCCCGGCGCCCGGCAGGTGCTTAGAATTGCAGCCATCTAGAGGCATTACTCAACTCGGGCATTATGCCAACCCCGAGCGGGCGTCGGCCACAGCGCTCGTACAAGTAGGGCGGACAGGGGCGCGGAAACCACATCCAACGGGTCGTCACAGACTTTAAAAAGCATAAAATCGGGAATCACGCCAGACCTATGGGCCTCGCTTGTGGTATATAGCAAAGCAGGCATTGTCGGATCTTTCAGAGCCGGCGCCGGAGTTTTAGTGGGTGACTGGACCGCCGGCTGTGCTGTGCTGTACTGTGCTGATACGCTGCTGAACAGGTCTCAACCCCTGGTTGTGGAGGTACCTTGGGTGCTGCACATATCCTGGAAAGATCCAGCACAGCCGGAATGCCCGAGGAAAAACAATGATACAATGCCTGGGGCGGTTTTGATCTCATTGGATTCGTATCCACTTATGTGACACGTGTACTTGTGCAGCACAGTTCCTGGATGGCCCGCACTCCCCCCTCCAGATCATCAAAATCATCAAAATTGTCACGTCATCCACTTTTGCTGGTTCTGTGCACATACGGGGCTCATCAATCCATGCATCATTGGAGCAGCAAATCCTGTTGTTACATCATGGGTCAAAGACAGGCACCGGGTTTGGAAGGTAGTCGTCATTCATCATGTTCATCATGTTCGCCAGTTGTGATTGTGAGCTCAACTCGTCAGTGAAGGAGATGGTGGCTGGCCGTGGGAGTCAGGTATTGAAACCACATGAACGAGGACAGCACTGGCTACTGGATAGTGTTCATGCTCATTGCACGTCTGTGACGTGCGTCTGTCATCTCAGCTCGGCCCTGTTGGAGAGGTACCTACTGCATGCGATTCCCGTGAAGCGGGAGCAAGCTTACAACTTCCGCCTTGTCAGGGCAGAGTTTTTGTTGGTACTACTGGAAGCAGTGTGCGAGAGTCATTATGCATTTCTTGTCCTGCAGGGCATGCTGGTGTCTTTGGTCGCATGGAGCTCTCGTGGGTCATGCTTGTGAGTGTCCCACGCGTACAGCGACTGTTCCACGCCGTGGTCGACTCCGCTCGCTCTGGCAAAGCTTGTCACCTGTAGATTTGTGTGAGTACACGGCGCGCTTTTAGGATATATTAGGTTGTGGCAAGTTGCGTTTGTTGATGATTGCTGACTGGTCGCCGACGTCTGATGACGCCCTTGGGCAAGGCCGAAACTGGTTACGTTCGCCCGCACAGTCTGTACACAACAGCATCCACGTGCATCTTCTTATCATCAATTTTAAAGATACACACGACGCTCTTGGAGTGTCAATTTCTGTCCCCATTAGCTGTGCACTTTGAGCGGGCATAGGCCTGCGCGTCCCAGTCCCAGTCCCAGTCCAGACACGGGACAAGAAAATATTAAGAAGACAGAACCGGGCAGCATGCCAGACCCAAGCAGGCAGCCCTATGCATAGGGGCGGATGAAGTAGAATCATGAGACACGACAGGGTCCAGGGTCCACCATGTGGGCTCTGTACAGAGTCCTCCCACCTGAGACCATGTGGGACAGGGGAGTCTGTCATCTGCAACGTCCGGCAACGCAGGGCGTGCGTAGCAGCGACCACACGTCCCACACGCACATAGTTTCTTGCCGACGACAAATCCAGCCGCAAAGTGGGTGTAATACCACGGGCACGTCCAGGCCCAAAACATGCATGGATCCAGAAGAAGCGGGACAGGGCATGCACACGCAACACCCTCGTCCTGAGTTCCACCTAAATAGGGAGGCTGGGGGCGGCCTGCTGGTGCATGTGCTGTGAACTCAGAGGATCAGTCCTGCGGGAAGGCTGCCTCTCGGCCGCTGGTGATTTCGTGTGCGAACTGGCTTGTGCTAGCCCGGCAGCGATATCGATCGATCGGCTGCCGGTAGGACACCACCGTCCGACAACATCGCTCCCTCGCGGATTCGTTGGTCCCTCAGCCATGCTGGCGTGTCCCCTTGTCGTCGGATGCCACACACGGTTTTTGCTGCTCTGGACAGAACACAAGCAATGGAGCCCCGCTGGCACACCTCCACCCAGTAGACCATGCATGGTGCAGTGTGTGTCCGTACCACGCTCTTCGTCACGGCGGACAGGCGTGGGCATTTCAACACTGGGAGCCGCTCTCCGAGCACTGTCCGGCCTTGGCCAGTGGCCAGCACGACTGGTGCTTCCCATCCCCTGATGTGCGGAAGTGCTGGCCCAGGCGTTTAGCGCTAGACGCTGTGGGCAGCTTGTCAGATCCTCGGCACATGTGTGTTCCAGGGAGCCGTGTGCGCAGGCCGGGGGGGGGGGAGACCACGGCCTCATGGGCACACCGCGGCCACCGCTGTCTGGTACATTCCAGACCCGGCACCAGACCACACTGTGGGTGGACCAGGGCTGGGCTGTCCCCGCAAACCTGGCGTTCCACTAGTCAGAGTGTGCGCCCCGTGCCCGGCACATTTATGGCGGTGCACGCCTCGGATGTTGTTCGAAGTGCTATGACCTGTGCGGAAGACCTCTTGACAGGTCAGCGCCACATGCTAGCACAATTTGCTCAGTATGCCTGCATCTGTGTTTCACCAGACTGCCGTGCCCAGGTCAGCATGGCGCGTGCACACAGGCTCGTACGCAGGCACTGCCGGTGCGACTGGCCGGCTGCTTACCGGATGGCCTGTGCCGACCGATACACTCCAGCCCTTCAAGCGGAGCGCGCTGTGAACCATCGATGGCCGGCTGCCGCCCAGGGTTGGGCGGTCGAGGCGGTTCTCCTGCGTCTTGCCCAGAGAAATAAAACCTGAAATATAAAATTAAAGTACCCAATCATCAAGATCGCCCAACTCCGCTGCCGCACAGGCTGGCCACCGCACCCCGACGCCTCCCTCCCCCCGAGCCTGCCATGCCCAGCCGCCCTCCCTGCGCCAGTTGCCACGCACCTCATGAGAGGGGCCACGGCCCCTCTGGGGCAACAGGGCCCATAGGCGTGCTGCCCCGAGGTCGCACCGCTCAGGTGGGCAGGCTGTCCTTGCACCGAACGGTCAACAATCGTGACGGTCATACTGGTGCCGGCATCTGCGGTTCTGCAGTGGCCTGCGTTAGCGCTGTGCGCCTCTGTACAGTACTTGCCCTTCCCTGCCGTGAAACAATCCTAGAGGCTGCAGCAGTTTCATGGGTGTTTGTTTGTGCTGGGTGCAGGGCGGAGTCTTCGATGACCTACATCGAAGTGGGTCACAGTGCGCGGAGGAGTGTGTGTCCACTGTCTGTCATCCTCCTCGACCTGCCGGTGCGGGCTCGTGTGGGTGTAGACGTTCTTGTTGATGCAACCAACGCCATCGATTGCTTAAGCCTGTGCACATCCAGGATCGCTTTCGATGGCGTCCGCATCACGGCCGCGCCGATCAACCGCACAAGCAGAGCCGCCATAGTCATGTGTTCTGACCTAGTGAATGGGAGTGGGAGCGAGTGTGGCAGCGCTATCACGGCGGTAAGGGGGACTTTGAGGCGTGGAGGGCGCGGTAACAGGGCTGTATACCTGGGGCTACTCATCAAGGTAGCAATGCAATGCTGCAGCAGCTTTGCACACCAGCGCATCATGTGCTGGATAGCTGTGACGCCACAGCTGCATGCCGGCCGGTGCAAGCCAAGCAGTGACAGTTTTGGTTCGGAACGGCACCCAGGGCATTGTCTTTGTCAACTCTCGTGACCGCCATGGCAATCATGGTGGCGCCTAGTCGAACGCTCTCCCGCAGTAGACATCTGCCATGTTTTATGAAGCTGTGTAGCCAGCGTATAGGCCGCGTTGCCGTGCACTGCTGATTGTAGTACCATACAAGGGACCTTCTCGTTCACAGGCGCAAGGTTTGATTAATCTGCACATGCGGTTGATAGGTTACGGAGCAGCGGATTCCCTTGCCGGAATTCTGGGTAAGGTACACACAAGTACATTCTTTTCACCCAATAGCACCTTGTGAATGTTGACTAGGCTTGGAGGGGTGGTCGGTGCACGGCAATACCCAAATGCACATGTGGACAAGAAAATCAGGAGCTGAGCCCTGTTTCACGCAGCTCCACCGCCTTGTCGAGCATGGCCTATACTATATCATAGTTTCGCGTCAAAGTCTCAGTCGGTGCGGATTATGTGCATGCCCAACAAGGGATGTCGCTGCGCATGCGGGACTTGTACGGGCCGACCTCAAGTCGAAAAAGAAGGCCCGTTATGTAGACGCCACTACTGCATTGCTTAAGATTGGCATGATTGGGTACACAATGGAGGTGTGGAATCCTACCTGGATGGACGGCGAGGACAGTTGCCGTGCCTGAAGGACAGTTGCCGTGCCCAACGGGGGCGAGGTGGCGAGGTGTCTCATGCATCGTCATCAGAAAGCGCATGCCAAAGCATGAACCATGCAGTCCCCACACAAGCTTCTGATAGAGTAAGTATTGTCATCGATTCTCCTGTTTGCTGATTACCGGTGCGTGTACATTATGCAGCACATTATCTCAAGTACTGCTCTGCAGCCTGATCGAGTCCATTCGGCGGAATTTCCCACGAACACAAGAACGTGTAGATACCAGTTTATGTAATTCGAGTCCTTTTCAAGATGACCAAGTACGACGGTGACCCCATCGGCATCCGTGCGGGCCGGAGGGGCAAGTTCGTTTTGGGAAAGGACAGGAAGAAGAGCATGGAAGAATTTTTGAAGACCGGAAAACATCCATTGCTTGAGCACACACGGGCAGAAAATGCAAAGAGTGTTCTGCCTCCACTGCCGACTTTAGATGTAAACCGTCCTCACATATTCATGGACGTAAAGCAGCGATCAGGAGTCCGTGGTAGAATTGTTGTTGAGCTGTTTGAAGATCTTTATCCATCTCTCTGCGTCCCATTCCGGAATCGATGCCTTGAGGTTCGTATCCAAGACCGGGTCGAGTTCAACATGTGGTGGCCACCTACGCCAAAACACCGCGTTGCCGCTGTGCAGGGGTTCCATTCCATTAAGGACACGCATATTGACAAAATTCAAATAAATTTTGCGATTTTTGGAGGCACCTGTCTGAATACTCGAGCAGAATCAATCAGCATTCCTCAAAACCATAGTTTGCAGCATGTAGACCCAGGCCTTCTTTCGGTCAGCAGAGATGGTTCCCACTTTGCCCTGACCCTGCGGAGAGCATTACCTCTTGATAGCAACTATAAAGTCATCGGCCGGGTATCTAGAGGCATGGAAGTATTGGAAGCACTGAACGGTATTGATGTAGACACTGAAGAAAAGCCAGATATCCCAATCAGTATAGAGCAGTGTGGTTTGACGAATCACAAGGGGGAAAACGAGACATTGTCAACAGCAGGAGCTGATCTTGGAAATGACTTGGGAAAGGGTGCCCGGGATGGGTTGAACGTAGCATCTCAAAAGGTTCAGGACGCGTTGAAAGATGGCCTGAAAAGAACAAGTGTACCAGTTCCAAATGTGCCAAAGAAACGACGACATGTCGCAGAGGCCGCAAGTAGCGACGAATCATCAGACAGCGATGGAGAAACATAATGCTGCAGGCAACGGAGTATTTGCATCGGATGAATTGAAGTGGTCGTGGGGAAAATGCATATGTACTGGCCTTGAGATATGGGCTGGTTTATGCAATACTATCTTTTGAATTACTACAGCGTTTATGTAATCTTGTTTCACCAGCTTGGGATCATAAACCGGAGTGTTGTTCGAGGCACAACACCCAGAACCTGGACGCAGGCACCTGTGTAGAAACACCCAGTTGCGATGTTTTCATCCTCTGATTACGATTTACCGTATTCTGCGTTGCCCGAGCAAACAAAAACTCGTAGCCATCACGAATGGAAGCGATCATGTGTTCTTGTGACCCGGTGATGGATAATCGCGGAGTACTGCGTCTGGCTTTGACAGTGGTTGTGGGGTGCCAACCCCGCGGGCTATGGAAGGGTGATGCCGTTGTGCCATGCAGTAACCACAAAGGCAACAAGTGCATATGACAGACGTTTGATACATCTTCACGAAGGCAATAGTGCAGGTGCACTGACTAAACACAGTGCTGAAGGGGTAAGAGAATTCATGCAGTCCAGCTCTTCACAGCTCGACGTCTTTGTGTGTGATGTACGTTTGATTCACGTGTGGCACTACATTGCTGCACTTATCATAATAATGTAGCTGTAGCATTCATTTTCTGAGCCGTTCATCCCTGTATCGGAGGCTCCTGCCAATGCAACACAGAAAACAAGTTTGTTTTCGCTGCCGCCCCGAAGCCCAGCGACGTTTCAAGTTACGCAATCAGCTAGCCTCGTTCGTAAGCTACGATTCGTCTGGACATTCACAGCTGACAGTAGACGCTGACGCTGTCTACACACGCTTTGTCAGAATCATGGGCCAAACCGGGGCTCTTGCACTCACTTCAAAGATCCTTGGTCTAGTACGTGAGCAGATTATATCTAGGTCATTTGGATTGAGCGGAGTAGCTGATGCGTTTAGCATAACCAGTGCCATCCCTCTGCTAGCCCTGTCGGGAATTGGGGGCCTGAATGGAGCCTTGCACTGTGCAATGGCTTCTACATGCAAGCACCTCGCCCCTAACGGGTATGTCTCTGTCTCTTACCCGGTCAAGGATGCTCTTGCCTTGTAGCATGTTGACAAACGTTCTATTTGTGCACATGCAGTTTGCCTACTCCATCTGTAGCCATGTATCGCAGTGCCCGGCAGAAAATCCAGAACACGGACAACCTTATGAAATTTGTGCATTCGTGCTATTTGCGACTAAGCCTGATCTTGGGAGCTTTTGCATTGTTGTTGGTCGCATCTGCACCCGTCATTGTGTCGGTCCTTGCACCTGGCCTCGCTGTCCAACATCATGATTCTGCTGTACACATGCTACGTTTGATGTCTCCAGTAGTCCTCCTGTCAGGTGCGGCAGCTATCTCATGTATAAGTGCCTGTGATGTACACCCTGGTTTGCATCACTGGACATGGACATCCCAGCTCCCTGCCAGGATGGATCGGTGTCAGCATCGGAGCATTGGTGTTCTTGGATCGGATTTTGGTGCCGTCGTCATTGTCATTGGTGGGAAACATTGCATTCATTTGCTTGGTGTTGTTTTATCAGCCTTTGCAAGGTGCGATCAACCGGATGAGTTTCATTCACATGGCTCTAGCTGTAGAATGTAGCGATGGCACTGTCGACGCGTTTGTTAAGGGATCTGCATACAGTGCAGGGGCTGTCCGTCTAGGTCTTGCTGTTCTGGTGTCTGCCGTCGCGCAATGGCTTGTGTCACTGCTGGCTTTGGAGACATGCTGGCAGCGGCATGCTGGAAAGAGACATAACGGCGTGTCACATGACAACTCAGCTTTGTTCAGATGCATGCTGAATGTTGCCACTCCCGCTTTGTTAACAACATGTGTTGTGCATGGCGCATCTTGGATGGATCTGACGGCTGCATCATACATACCAGGTACGCTGGATTATGCCTTGAAACCATGTTCCAACAACTGAGATCTGGTACCAAAATAGCGCTGTTGGATTGCTTGCTGATCAAGAGGCTTGAACGCATAGCACCTGATGGAGCAGAGCCCCTGCTCCAGCCTCTATCCAGGGCACAGTGATGCTTACAGTTTCGTGCAGGGGCTGCCTCCAGCATGTCGTATGCTTACATCCTGGGCATGGCGCCTTTTGGAATCTTGTCCGCCGGGTTCCTGACCCCACTCCTGCAGCTCCTTCCACGCGTGCACCGTTCAGAGCAGGTCTGCATCCTCCTGCAACGGCTGCCAACACTGCTGTGGCTGCTCGTGCCCACTGCCGCCACCATGACTGTCCTTGCCCCACACATCGTCACGCTGGCCTTCACTGGCGGCGCATTCCAGGCGCCAGAGGTGGCCGCTGTGGCAGCCCTGCTGCCGTATGTGCAGCTGAGTGCAGCGCTGGGAATGTTGCGCGACGTCCTCGTGCGTCTGCACTACGTACGCGGGAACGGCTGGCTGATGCTCGGCCTGCAGCTGGGTCTCATGGCCATGAATGCTTGCATGAACGCTGCAGTGCTTGCTCTTGGGGCGGGCGCAGCAGGAATCATTGGCACAAGTGCAGGCGCCAGTGGGGTCGGGATGCTGCTGTCTTGGCAGTTGTTGCAGTACAAGGCTGGGGAATGCAGGCATGTCTGGCAACTGTTACGGGGTTTGCTGGTGACCATCGCGGCAACAGCTTTCAGTGTTGGCTCGGCAGTGTGGTGCATGGGGGGAGTGCCACCTGTCGCTGACCGATGGATCGCAATGAGGGCATGCTGTGAGTTTGGGGTGTGGATGGCTTGCACATATGGGGCCTGCATGGGTTTGAACCTGCTGTTGAGTGGCAGAAGTCCGAGAACGGAGTCCCAACTGCAGTAACTATCGTGCCGGAGCGGTATGCCTGTGCTGTGGTCAATGTCACGTTGAGGATGGCACCATTTGTGCGCATCGCGTGTGTTGAGACTGTCTGGCTTTGTCTGCCAGTGAAATGATGGCGTTGGCGAGTCTTTGGCAGCCACTGGGTCTCACTCTGAATGTGGATGTAGCTGGATGTAGCTGGATGTAGCTGGATGCGGAACCTTGCAAAAGCTGTGGACACGTGGTCAGTACGGTTGGAGAAAGTTCCAATTCATATCTGAAACCACTGGTGGGACAAGTCTCGTGAGCAGGCACACAAAAAGTAGATGAAGCAGGAAATTGTCACAGACTGTGCCATATGCAATCGCATGCCGTTTCGACATCACATGGTGTCCTGGACAATGGAAGCAGACATGGACCGCGCCCAAGAAGAAGCACACGCATGTCCAGCAGCATGAAGCGCATCATTTACCGGGAAAGGGGTGGCCACGCATACTGCATGAGCAGGACAACAATAAGTTTTTCAGAAACCACCGGCACAGCCACAGTGCGCAAACCCACCAGACAATGGCCAGCACCAGCATGAATCACCCGCTGCTACCTCAATGAAGGCAAGTGTGACGCCTTTCCAGCAGCGGTTCATATATATTCGATCAGGGTGGGGAACATGGAAAGCTGGACTGAATCGTGCGTGCAATGTTTGTCAGGGAATTGTTTGTAATCACGGAACTTGGTAGTCGCGCTTATGTGACGAAAACAGCGAGCCTGCAGCAGTTCACCTCCTCATCTTCCCGCAGTCGACAGTCAAGCATCATTTTTCTCGGATTGTGCCAATGATCAATTGCAATGACGCTGTTCCAGGACTAGATTGGATGTTGCCAATATGTTACTGGTATATGTATAGTTTACGTCGAAGAGAGGCGAGGGTATAGGTGTATCATGCGTACAGGTCTTGAATTAGAGCAGCCCATCATGCACAACCCCTAATCTCCTCGCATTGTTTACCAACCTCAGGGTTGCGCAAGGAAAGCTCGAGGTTTTACAAGCACAGATTGCAGATTCGATCAAAGATCTAAAAGCAGCCGTTTGGGAGTTGTTCAAAGAGCTTGAAGAAGACAATGCAGGTTCGATCCAAGATCTGAAACATGACCGATGTGGGTGTACATGGTGCAAGTGGTCAGTGTACACATGCCCATACTGACCATGAGGCTTGGCGCACGCGGCGATCGGCAGGAGAGGGAAAACACATCCAAGCCTGCAACACGAGGTATCGTTTGTGCGGCGCTGGTTACTCAGGTTGGTGTCGTGGCCATGCAACTTTGAATTTTCTCATGCATGTTTTCGGCTGTGCAGACCAAACCTCCAAAGTAAGGACAGATGTGTTAAAAGAAAAGTGATGCTGCGCATTTTGGAATACAATATGGGGTCCATGTGTGTGACCCTGCATGGGCCGGCTGGCACGCTCTCCTCCCCCGCACCACACTGATCTTCCATCCCCTACCTGCAGCGGACTGCTCGCCTTCCTCACTCCCCCCCCTCCTTTCTCCAGTCGGCCCCGGCTAGGCAGCAGGTATGGCATTGGGGTGGTTGGCTGGGTTACTTGTAGGAGACCTGCAATTGGCACAGGCTTCACCACTTGATCTGCGTGCTGTGGGGTCGGTGTCCGCTGACGGGGTCAGTGGTGGTTGGCGGGGGGGGTATTCCCATCTATGCTTGCGCGTCAGGTGCGCGGGGCTTGTTGCATCTCCCATTTCGGCAGGGTCCGGTCAGTGGTGTGTCCTGTGGCGTCGAGGCGGTGTGCGGCGCGGCCTTGTGTCTCCAAGTGGCCACAGGAACTCTCAATTCGTTCCTGAGCCTCCCAGCTACGTGGTGGGTGACCGGGATGTAGTGCAGCTAGGTCATGTTATCAGGGTAGATGGTCAGTATCATGCCGACGCAGTGCGGCATGTCATGCGGCTGTGATGCGTCAGTGGTGGCACACGACACCGTCGCACCGACGCCGAGGTAAGGGTGGCTGTGTAAACGCTTTGGATCGTCGCTTCGAGTTCAGCCGTGTTGTAGTTGCCGGTAAGTTGGGCCCTGCCGTCATGGCATTCCGTGGTAGTCTGCAGATCCGCATGGCTTATGAACACGGACTGGATGATCCTATGTCATCCATGTCAGACACACAAGATTCCTGATTGACATTCGATGGTGATGCGCCTCGTGAGCGACTTTGTGAGTAGGCCCCCCCACCGGTAGTGTGGATGCGCTCCCGCCCGCACCATGGCCACGTTTCCCACGTGGGCGCTGTGCATATGCAGGCTGTGAGGGGAGGCTAGCTGGTCAGGTTGAGGACACGTGTGCAAGTTGGGCTGGTAGGTGACATTCGGGCATGGCGGCGCATGCATGTAGCAGGCGTGCTCAACATGGGTGCATTGTGCACACTGCGTGTGCCGGGACTGTCTGGATTTGTAAGCGCATGAAATGGTGGCGCTGGCACCCCGTTGGACGCACTTGTATCCACTCTGATTGTGGGTGTGGCTGGATGCGGAACCTCGTCAAAGCCATGCAAAATCGGCCAGCTGGATTGGAGGGAGTTGCATGCCATCCTGAGACCGACAGGTGGAACAAGGCTGTCGAGAAGGCACACTCAGTCACAGAGATGGAGCAGGCACTTGCCCTAGACTATTCCGTGAGCGATCGTATGCATATGACATTCCACCATCATGTGGTGTCCCAGACATTGGAACCAGACCTGATCTGCTCCCAAGAAGAAGCACACATTGTGCATATGCATGTCCTTCAGCATCGAGCTATTTGAAAGCAATTACCAAGAATAGGGGGACCAAGCAGCCTCTATAAGCAGGACAACAATATGCTTTGTTCAGAAAGCACTAGCACAGCCAAAGCGTGCAAACACACGCAAGACAATGGCCAGCACCAACATAAACCACCAGATGATACCCATATGGAGGCGAATGGCGCCTTCATAGCAGCGTAGGAGCTATCAGCTAACAGAGCCGGGCGGACGGAAAGGAGCAGCGCTGCCTCTTTGATGTGAACCCACAGGCTGACAAGACTGCTGTGGCTCGCCTTGACATGCCACGTTCGGTGCCCTTCAGGTAGTTACGCTGTGGCGCATAGCGCATCAATCATAGCCATGATGCCACGCTGTAGGTATCAATTTGTTCAGTATACAAAGCAGGTTCGTTCTGGGTCAATAGGGGCTGCATGCATTACTGACTGCCCAGAGCCACTGCAAGCACTGGCAAGACCTGCAAGCGCGCCATCAGCACAATGCGCTTTTGTGGACTAAATCATGTATAGGATAATGTGTCTGATAATTGTTCGTGATCACGAACTTGGCAGTCACGCTTGTATGACGAAAACAGCGAGCCTGCAGTTTTGCAGCTCTTCATCTTCCGTAGTCGATCGTCAAGACTAATCTATGCATCGTAGATTGTGTCGATGAGGTCGCCCTTTCTTTTCTTGTCGACCTCCGCGAGCCTAGTCGTCCCGCCCCTGTGTGGTGGCTTGCAACATGTATCAGTCGTCAACATCATATAAACATAGCGTTGTAGCAAAATAGACACAGCATTGAAAACGACACACGATACTGTACTTGACTATGCCCAGCCACTTCAACGCCTGAGGCTGAGATGGGCTGGAGCATAACGCAGCTGGACGCTACTGGTCCAGCAATGCTCACTGCTGCAATGCTGGAGCAGTCACCAGGGGTCACACCTGACAACCTGCTTGTTTGTGTGGGTGACAACATCGCCGTTGAGGAAGACAACTTTCTAAAGTGCGGACACGATATGACCTCTATCAGCTGTGGCAGCAGTGTGGTTTTGTGTGGTTTGACTCAAGATATGCAGCGCAGGGGACACGGAACAATCCTGATTCAAGACCAGGACGAAACGCAGTTAGTCTCGTCAGTATGTGGGGCTGTCAACAGAGTCAACAAGCTGGTCATGATGCAACCATTCAAGGGCAGGTGCATCACCGATGTCCCAGTTTGGTCGCCTGTTGTCCTGGCAAAGCAGATGCACAGTATCGTAAAACCTACTCTTCGAAGCCATAGAATTGACAAATGCTTCCTGTGAGTTGCTCCAAGTTTCACAGTGCTATAAGGGCCGGGATCAGGCAGTGTAGCTTGGAGGATAACATCTGCACTGTGGATCACTCTTTCCATCGGCAGCCATGGTTACACTATGGATCACTTCTCGAGCCTACGGCCTGCATTGTTTCAAATATTTGGCATGAAAATGGCGATTTGATTTTTTTTCCAGGTATTCACCCGAGCTAGGCGATGTGGTGGTCGGCAGAGTGGCTGAGGTACAGACCAGCCGGTGGACAATCGAGATGGGCGCCCAAACCTACACGGCCCTACAGCTGAGTGCTGTACAGCTGCCTGGAGGAGCCCAACGCAGGCGGACTGCAGATGATGAACTCAACATGCGACAGCTGTTTGAAGAAGGCGATGTCATAGTTGCTGAGGTCCGGCCTCATCGCTTGACCTCGGCTGCCAGATTGATGTGTCCTTCAACTCCCGCTCACGAGCAACAGCATGGAGCTACCTAGCACGATAGACAGCATGGTTCCTCCGGCTGGCACACTGGTTGTTCACCAGCGCTGATACCATTCTGCGTCGAGATGCAACGTCCAGGTGCCTGCCGAGGCAATCTATCACCGGAACGACTATGCAGGTCCAAAACCTGGGAAGGTCAGATGGCAATGTCGCTCTACACATGCGCAGCGCCAAGTACGGCAAATTGAAGAAAGGGCAGCTCGTTTGTGTTCCTGCGAAGCTTGTCAGGCGGCAATCAAGCCACTTAGTGGACATCGAAGGGCAGGGTGTGCAGGTGGTCCTGGGATGCAATGGCTGGATCTGGGTTGGTGTGACAGACAAGAATAAATCGACACAGACGAGGGTGGCAGGCATGTACGGGGCTCCAATGGACGCAAGTGCACAAGATGTGGAGTTCACGCCGGAACCCGAACAGTGGGCTCTGTGCGCACGGTTTGCTGCTGCGACACGTGCAGTTGCACGGCTAAACTTACCAATCCAAGTGGAGTTTTTGCAGGCAGTTGTGCAGGAAAGTGCACATCGCGAAGTCTCCTGTGCAGATATGTTGCAGATGGAGTTCTTGAGTGTTGTCTTGGACCTCCAGATGTCCAGGCGAGAGGCAGATGCAGATCGTATGCAGACCGATTAGTCAGCGCGAGTGCTGTTCAGCAGGGTAGAGATGGATCCCGCCTAGAGACAATGTGGGTCAGGAAACAGGGACTGCACTCCAACAGCGATGACCTGATGGAGGTCGTGTGCCTAGCTTATACTTGAACGTCTCAAGCGAATTTTGAATGCAATTCACTGCTATTTGGCCTGCTGAATGCCACAGGCAAGGGATGTGTCTTTTTTCCGTGTTGATGGTGTGCGGATCGCTGTGGTGAAAAACTGTGCTTCATACCATTACTTTATTTGGCAGCAAATACTGCATGTAACATCGCTATGCTTAGCACAGTTACATACCATTGACATGCCATGTGCCAGTACTTGCTATCACTGTCCGGCCAAGAAGAAAGTCGTGTGATTTCCTGACTCAGTGTGCCAGCCGCTGCTTGATGTGAGGCTCTCTTTATGACAACGCCACAGAATAGCCAAGCAGTGACACCGCTTGTGCTCATTGTGGATTCTGCAAAGAGTCCATTGAACAGACATCACAGGCTGAGCGGTGCACACACATATACATGTACTTTTATGTGCCACGACTACTGACAGCTGCGTCCTAAACGAACATTGGCCTATATCAACCTGCCTCAGCACCTGCCTTAGCAACTGCCTTTGAACTTCGCTTCTTTGCCTGCCGTTCCTGTGCAACTTCTCTCCTTTGCCTCTTGACACCCTTGCCTTTTACCAAGTTCAACCCTGTCAGGTCCTGTTTCGGCATGTAGATGCGGCCGATCTTGCCGTCTAAGTCATCAAAGCCAACATTCTTTTGTTTCTTCTTGTCACTGGACGGTCTCTGTAAGGCCTCTCTCATCAGGTCAGGGGCAGCTTCTTGTGTCCGCCGGATCTCCAAATTGAAAAAAGGGCCTGCTTCCAATAATTCGACTCGAGGAACCTGCACAAAATTCGTCAGCCACATAATCAGCATGTTAGAAGCATGGTCCCTTGAAAGTTTATCACTTCATGTCAAACCGAAACGTTGCATGTACACATCAAACTGCGCACACTCACAAGTCTATGAAATATGATCTTGCTCACAATGCTGATCCACACGAGCAGACTAAATCCGAACACCTGTTGCTCATATCAACATGGCCGAAATAAGCGTCCATCTTGTCAACAGTATACACAAAAAAAATTGAAAATTTGTGGAAAACAGTGCTGTACTGGCAGCGTTCGGTTCATGCAACATGCAAACATGCAAAGATTTGATGGCATGCAACACTAAGACGACATGCCATTTTCATCTGAAGGCAATAGGGCCATGGAATCTCCCAAGTGTTTTTTTCATTGTTTATTCAGAAGTCAATCTGTAGCACACCTTGGTCCCAGACTTTTTCAACTTGACACAGTAGTGACGCACTGTCACTCTCCCATCTGTGTGTGCACAGCAAACAAACATCCGCTCAATGCTCGTTAAACTGACCACGGGGTCAGGGGAGCCTCTGAAAAGGTCAACTAGTATGTTCTTGAGCAGCTGATACTTAGTATCTTGTGCAAACTGCTCTCCTAGGAAAATAAACCCGGGCTGCACCACAGTGCTTTGTCAGTGTTTACCTTGAGTTTACTGCCCACTTAACGGATTCAAAGTCGGAAGAACATGTGGTGGTTGGCAGCACCGAACCTTTGTTTGCGCCTGCAGCTCTGAAGCGCTGGGAAAGTTTGAGATTGGTGTGTAGTCCATGACTCCAAGCTCGATCATGTCCAGGAGCTGGAAGTCAAACATGCGCCCCAGCACAAGATTATTAGGCCGTTTCTTGCTGTGGTTCGCCAGGCAAAACGAGGCACAGTCACTCCTTTCACAGAAGAACTGCAGCTTTACTTCCTGGCCGGTTTCGAAAGGATGCAGATCATTCTTACGAGAGTACTTCATTGATTCGCTTTTCTTAAGTTTGTGTAGGTCTGTGAGAACATCTCTGACCACCTGGCTGACCTTGTTGCCTTGGAGGAGCAAGACTTTCTTTGGATCCTCCACCTTCAGCCCATCAAAGGTGAGGCATCCGCCAGGATAATCTCACCAGATCCCTTCACGTGACAAGAGGCTTTACGGCATACCTCTTTGGGTGCACGCTTCTCTAGAGCGCGCTTCCCTTTCCTTGTCTTCGCTTGACGTTCGGACGCCGAAATGGAGTTGCTCATCGAAGTTACAGGTATGCGTGCAATAGAATATGTAGATTCGATACGATATTTTGATCGTTTTTTTACTTTAATAACCTGAACACCGCACTGACCGACGACACTGGCGAAGACTGCACTACTGCCGCCTGCCTTGCCGCAGGTAGAATGAACATACGGGTAATGCCGCGCAAGTGCGTGCACGAGGGTGGACAGTGGGTGTAGTGCGGTCTACAAGTCGCGTAAAGTGTGGTGTGGGCGTACACGCTCGTATGTCCATGCTCAAACGGACCCGCTAACGCGCACATGCACGTACGTCAATTGTGTGTTCCCCTAGATAGCGCGACACAGCAGGGGTCCGGCATGCCAAAAGCACAGCAGCCGTGGCGTATGTGCACCGAGTGCTACCGACACACAACCCAGTCGAAACATAACCCCCTGATGCGCAGACGACCCCATCATGAGCAATAATGCATCAAAATGGCATCAAAGATTCTTGTTCTGTTGTTTGGGACCTAAACGGCGAAGAGAGCCGGCAGTTGTGGGCCGTCTGCTGTACGTTCGTACACGCTGCTACACACGCAAGTACACGCCATGCCGCGAACACCGCACCACGGTCATTCAGGGCCAGGATGAGCTGTGCAACTTCCCTAGATGCTTTACCATACGGCAATGGGTGTACATGTGTTGGCAGCAGCTCGACTGCAATAGGCAGTAGGACGTGGCAGCTGCTTTTCTTTTACATCTGCGTCACCCATATACACCTTATGACACCCAGGTACACCAACTAAGACACAGGAACACACCCAGAGCCACCCACCAAAACATGTCACATTCACAGCTAACATGCAGAGCACAGCATCCTCAGCAGCATGGCGTAGTGCCTCGGTTAATGATAATCATCCCAGCTAAAGCTGCTTCTGTTGAGGAGTAATTTCTTGTGATTCTTCAGCATCAAATGTTCAAGGCTCTGTGGCTTGTGTACACGCTGTGAACTGTCTTGCCATATTTTCCTGCACACAGTACCACCTATCATGTGGTGTCTCTGCGGGATCAAGTACTGCGAGCAAAGCCACAGCATGTAGACACAGGTTGTGACTGCCACAGAGTGTGTGTGTCGTCGCTGCTTGAATTACCGAACTGCCAAACAGTGCGCAAGATGCACTATACCCACTGGCAGTTTCATACCTGGAACCGCGGCGACCGACAAACATCATATGTAGCTGCTTGATGAATCTGGATCCGCTGCATAGCACATCGCTGAGTTGGTGCAACGGTTGATGCTGACGTTGCACATGCATGCACAAAAAAGACAAGCGTGGCATCCAGGAAGGCAGCACCTGAGAGCTACCGAATGAGGTCCAATTTGATACTACTAGTTAACCACGTGGTGCTTGTACGTAGTTTTTTCCTGCTTACTCACCGACACTTGGGCATGAAATGATGCCAACAGATGGAATGGCCTGAGGGATGCAAAAGCAGCACTGCCAAAACTGCCCAACCGTCTCGTTGCCATATTTGACCTTGAAATCGTTGCGGTAGACAACACCATTCTGTTTGGACTGGCGAAGATATCTGTGAGACAGTGGTAAGCGTCATTGTAGATGCTGTCGTTGGCGTGCCTGAGCCAAAAGTGGCGCAGGTGAACACGTAGACAAACTCAGCCCACAAAACATTTCGGCAAAATTCACTAAACCAGGCCCACCACACTTCGTGATAGATGCCACACAATGCGGCCATACACCGAGCTGACCTGCAAACTGCTCGGAGTAAGGCACCGGTGCTGGCATAGCTGCTGGCATAGCTGCTGGCATCAGCTTGTGTACCAGAATCTCTACAGAGGCTAGTCTAAACCAGAGGTAGGAGAACGCCATGCGTGACCTTTCCACCACGCTCTGTCGCGGCATCACCAGGCAGGTCCTCATTTCGGCGCCGTTTCAGGCGCGACTTTATGGGCAGCCGGTTCTGCCTGGGCTACCTGTTCCGACCGACGACCTTGCGCTGTGATTCAGCACCCGCAAGAGGGCTGTCGTTTGCGCGTGACCCTGCAGGGAATGCACCGCACGCCTTCCACCTCCACACCAGGCCGACCATCTGCCCCCTCCGCGCCGGGCTCCTCACCCTCCCCAGCCCCTCCTTCCTGCAGTCGCCCCCTCCTGCTTCTCCCCTCCCCTCTCCACCTCTCCACATGGCCGACCCTCACCCGCCTGCCCCTCCCGGCCCAGTCTCAGTCATTTGCCATCCGATCACCTCCGCCCCAGCTCTCCCCGATCACAGGCCCCCCGCAGAGGGGGGTGTTGCGTCCCCGCCTTTGCCGCCATGGGTAAGTGCCCATGACATGGTCGTCGGGCGACAGCGAGGTGTGTATGCAGAATTCTGGAGCATGCCGGATTCTACGGCTCTGTTGTGTGTCGGAGAGCTTCTGCTTGGCTGCTGCTACGTTTGGGGCATTGTGAGCGGTCAAGCGGTTGAATTGGTGTATGTATTTACATCGAAGAGGGGCACGGTCACAGGTGCATCACGCAACAGGTCTCGTATCGTACAGGTCTCGCAACAGACTACCCAATTGGTGTATGTATTCGTGTATGGCTTTCAGGGCAGCGGAGTTTTTGGGTGCCTGTTTTGGTTCATGTGACTGCTTTGCATGTGTTTGCTTGTTCATACACCCCTTAAGCTTGGCGATGCCCAAGTCGCGACATGCATACTTCTTGTTGCAGGAAACAACACTCGAGCTCCAGCCACACCTCTGGCTTCCTCCATGCGTGGGTAAATCCTTGACTCCTACTGCCTCCTGGGGTTCGTGACAGGTATCGCGCCAACTCAGCAGCTACCGCCATCCTTGAGATCCTACCTGAACGAGGCTGGCACGAGCAGGGACGAGCCTCGGCACAATATACCACCTACCTCTGGTGTAAGTCATGACCAAAACGTTTGATCTTATGGGATTTATGACAGTGCTACACGGAGATACAGTATTTAGGGCCATAATTCCTTGATTGTCAGGGTACCACACGTGTTCCTCCAGCTCCGGCATGCTTTTCCGAGGATTTCGCATGAATCTATAGCTGGAGGTGAGGCTGTGCTGGAAGGATGTAAGATTTATTCAAGGCTTACCATGTGGACTCATGGGCAAGGCAGGTAAGGTTTTCTGGCGTGATGCTTGAAGTAGCAAAGTTCACACAGTGAAGTAGATGTGTCAAGGCAGCATGCATGATGCTTCGTCTATAATTCTGCGGAACACACTATACTTCGCAACACAGTAGCAGATCAAGGTTGGACTGCATGACACCTGAGTTGATGCCCTGAGCCTAACCCTGCGTGGCTACAGCCAGGTTTCGGCTCCGTGGTATCCTTCCTCATCTCCCACAGAGCTGCTGCTCGATGCTCGACAGCTGTAGTTTCCAGTGGACACTGTCCACCATAGCATGACGGGGACTGAATTAACGCATACCAAGCTATGTGAGGAAAGAAACACCATCGACGCCAAGTGTAACGCTGCCAGTTGACAGGCGTATTAGGACAGTGCTTCAAGGCGCATAGATTCAAACAGTGTATGTATCTGTTGTCTGAGACCTACATCACACAGACGGCCACCGGATCACTTAAATCACCCCAGAATGGCTGTGCTGCAAGGGGCCCTGTAACCTGGCTGGCCTCCACCAATCCTGGCAAAAGGATCCATAGTCTCCTGTCAGACACTAACGTTGGATACGTCTTAGAGTTGTGACATCTGAGTTGATGCCCTGAGCCTTTGACCATGGTTTGCCACTGGAAAGGCGAATTTCTGGCATGATATGTGCGGCAAGTATGAGGCCCTGCACTGTCGTGTGGAGTGTGGAACAGTGGTGAATCCAGGCCGACCTGCCTGTTGAAAATGGTTGTGGCGCACAGGTTGCACCTTCGTGATGTGCCACTTGTGTCTGGTGAGAGTCGGAGTAGTTTTGCCCATCCACGGGCATTGATGGCATGACAGGGCTGTGTTACCAGAGAGGGCGTGCTAGTGTAAACATTCATTGACCTGGTGGCAGATGACAACGTTAATCAGGAGTGCACGTGGTGAATGTATGCCGGTATGCCGGCGCATAGTGAGAAGTCTAGTGGTTCATTTCGTTTGTGTAGTGTGTGGCATTATAATGGAGGACAGATTTGGGTGAGGTAGCTTTCGCGTTGCCTGTGCCTCTTTTGCTTGTGCTGGCTTGTGTGTTAACCCCTCAGCAGTGCCGGGCTGTTGCATTGATCTACACTTGTGTATATGTCATCAGTGCAGCGGTCGACGCCCGTTGGGCGAGGCGGCCATGGGTTTTGTAACGCTGGGTATGTTTGATGTTGTATAATTCTCACGGGAGTGGCAAGCTGGAGGGGTGTGGCATGGTCAGCTGGTGTGGGATCGGAGGTGCACGTGGGTGACACCCTCTCTTCCTCCTGTGGCTAGCCTGGTGTCTAGCTGACCGTGCCATGGTACTCTATCCTATTCTTTGCTGTGTCACATTCTCGACATTGATAGTGTGATGCGTCAGTGGCGCGATTGGCGATCTGTAGGGCTACGTTTATTTTATTTTATGCGGCCAGCAACCATCACTCTTTTCCAGAACGCGACTGCACAATTGATCATCGTGTGGGACCTTCAGCATGTAGACTAAACAGTTGACGACGATGCACGGCTGATGTTCTGATCTGCATGAGCTCATCAGGTGAACCGCAGTCGGGGCTCACAGGTAAACCGCAGCCGCGCTGAAGCGCGGAAAGCAATTTTCTTCGCCTTGCATTTCGCGCTGCAGACGTCAATGTATAGGGCAGCCTTACCTGCTGAGCTCTGAAGCACAATCCCCAATTCTGGATCCTGTACGTGCGTGCTCATTGGCAAGCTTCACGCTGAGCCCGGTTCACTCCCACGTACGAACACCGCCGAGTCCTCCGCGGCTGCGCAATCCACTAGTTCTGATGTGGCACAGTTCGACCTCTACGACCGGGTTTTTCACCATGAGAAACATGGTAGTATATCTTGGTCGGTCCTTACTAATGTCCACACCATGGTGTTACACGGAGATCAACCCAAAATCCCGGCAGCGCCAAGGGGTAAATCACAAGCCAACCCAAGCACACGACAA
>JAUMHO010060933.1:7468-26565 GCA_032360965.1 Ulva armoricana
GCTGACAGGGTGGCGGCTGACAGGGTGGCGGCTGACAGGGTGGCGGCTGACAGGGTGGCGGCTGACAGGGTGGCGGCTGACAGGGTGGCGGCACTCCCTGCGGCTGCCGCCGCTGCTCCGGGTGAAGCAGGCGGCGTCGGCGATCCCATGGCGGCGGCTGCGGCAGCGGCGGCCGCTGCCGCTGCTGCCGCCGCTGCCGCTGCCACCGCAGCTCAGGCAGCCGCAACAGTCGCTGCTGCGGTGCCGCTTAGCACCGCTGTGCAGGGCTATGCTGCGGGCACATCCACGGCTGTCCGCGGGCCAGTAGAAGCATGCGGTGTCGCAGCTGCAAACTCCCAAGCCGCAGCCGCCACCTCCGCTGCTGCGTCGCCCGGAGCCGCTGGCCCGGCTGCTACCCCTGCAGGTATAGCGCAGGTGCAGCCTCCATGTATGCCGGTCAAGAAACCCGAGCCGCAGAAGGGCACCCCCGCACGCCAACCTGCTGCCAACGCGGGCCGCGTGCCGAAGGGTTCGCCTGGATCAGGAGGCAAACTGGGTGTCCAGGTCAGCCCCATGAAGAAGGCTGGCGCAATGGACGTCGTCTTCTGCTCCGTCTGCCTGGTACAGACGTGTTCTCAGGGGTCACTCCGGGCGGGCCGCCGGTACTGCCGCCGGTGCGACAACATCAACGGCCGTGTGAACTCCAAGATGGGCACGAAGATGCAGATGCGACACGTGCGCGCCGCATTTGCGCACCTCGGCAGCGGTGCGAGCGACGCCACGATTGAGAAGAAAGCGCTCGAGCTGGCGAGCGGGCGCGGAGCGCGTGCTGACGGGGACGTGCGGGTCCTCATGATGCGGCACTCCAGCCACGCCATGGCTGCAGCCGGCTGTGCCGGGGGCACCTCCCGACCTGCTGCGGCCAGCCCGGGAGGTGGCCGTGGCAGGTGTGAGAACCAGGTGGCAGTGCCGGCGTTGACACATAGCCCAGCAGCGGGGGGTGCACGGCAACCGCCGGCGGGGGGCGGCTCGCGGGGGGGTGCGGGTGTGCAGAACAGTGCGTGCTTACTGTGCCGGAAACGAGCGAAGGGCAAGGGGATCGGGTACTGCAGTGCGTGTGATGGCATGCGCCGGAAGCTGAAGCCCGGAGTGGGTGTGGTGAAGGCGCTGCGTGCTGGATTCGCACAGCTCGGCGGCGATGCGGCAGACGAAGAGGTGCTGAGCGCAGCTCGGAAAATTCTGGGCACGGGCGTTGGCGCCATAGATGCTGGGCCGCCACAGCGGGCAGGCGAGGCTGTGGTGGGGGCCACGGGCCGTGACGGGGTGGGTGGTGTGGCGAAAGCGGTAACGCTCCGGCGCCGTTCGGAAGCCGGGGGCGCAGTCGCATCTGGGCACTCGTCTGTGGCAGTAGGTACCCGCACGCAAGCGGGAGCTGGCGCTGCGGGGATACAGGTGGGCAGGGCTGGTGAAGTGGGGAGCGTGCCATGCGTTGCAGCTGCCGGAGCGAAGAGAGGCAGCACCGCGCATGCTGCTGCGCGCAGTGTTAGCAGGGCCACATGGACCATGAGACCGTGCCGGCTGTGCTGGCAGCAGGAGCAGGGCAATAAGATAGCGTGCTGTAACGAGTGCGATTGGATGCGCCGGCAGATGCGGGGCGTCTCCAATGCTGAGGCACTGCTGCGCACCGCACGGGACAACCTGGGCGGCGGTGCCGATCGGAGGTTGTTGGTCAAGCATGCACGGCTGCTGCATCAGAGGCAGACAGCGAGTGCGGCCGGTGCGGGTCCGAGTCGGCAGGTCCCCACGGAGGCTGCTGGTGGTGGGGTGAAGGCGGGAGTGGCGGGCGGGAGGCGTACTGGAGATGCTGCGAAGGATGCGGCAGCACGAGGTACGGATCGTGAGGCGGAGGCTGGGGCAGGGCCGAGCCGCGGAGGGGGGGGCCGCGGGAGCGGGGCTGCGACGCGCCAGCCTTGCTCGGTGTGTGGGCTGCGCGAACGGCGGAGAAGCGAGGTCTACTGCGGCGAGTGTGTGTTGATGAGCTGGCAGCTCGACCGCGTAGCCGGCGCCTTCCCGTGCTTGCGTGCTGCGCATGCTAAGCTTGGCCCCGGAGCAGCTCGCGAGGCAGTTGTGGAGTGTGCGCAGGCGATGCTGCGGCAGCCGGATGGAAGCGATGGGTATGAAAGCAGCGATGATGGGGGTGAGGAGGAGGCACCGCAGCGGCACAGGTCTACGGGTGGTCAGAGGGGCGAGGAGGACGCGGGGGAGGGGGCCGCAGCATGCCGTGCTTGCGGTGCGCTGCAGAGGCAGGAGAAGCGTCCATTTTGTAAGCCGTGTGACTTGATCCTTGCGAGGCTGGGGCGTGGTATCGGCGCGGTGCTATGCTTGGAGATCGCGTATGCGGGGCTCGGGGGGTCGGCCTCGCGGGCGGCAGTGGAGGTGCGGGCGCGGCAGCTACTCAGAAAGCCTGAGTGGGCGTCGGATCGCGCATGCGGGCGTGGTGCGCCGGCAGCGAGCCTGCCCGCGGATGAGGATTCGGCTGAGGATGGTTCCACGAGTGACGAGGCTGAAGGGGAAGAGGGTGTGGCTGATGAGGGCGCGCCGGAGGGCGCGGGAGGTGCGGCCACTCGAGTGACTGGTGAGAGGGCGGGAGGCCGGACCGCGACGGAACGCGGACCAGGAGAGCCGGTGCCGGCAGACGCGGGAGGTGATGCGGCGGGGAAGGACAAGCGGCCCAGGCCGGAGGACGGCGCTGGAGGCCGGCTAGGCGGCGGCGAGCGGCGGCGAGCGTGCGGTGCGCAGCGGCGAGCGCGCGCGGCTGTATGCGAGGACGTGGCACAGCACAGCACAGCGGCAGCGTGCATGGCCAGCGGGGCGCGCGCGATGAACATGCCTGATGCGCTCAAGGCGCGTGACGTGTGGCGGGCGCACTTGCAGCGCAGCACGCTGGCGGTGCTGCACTCTCGAATCCGGGGGATTGTTAAGGTGCGGCCACGCTGTGACTGCATCGCAGCACACTGCATACTCGCCGTTGTGTGGGAGGTCCCGGCAGTCTGGGCATGCGTGCCGGGATGAGAGGTGTGCGTGCTGCATGCAGGGGCAGCTGTATGTTTACTGCAAGGACATCAGCGCTGGGGTCGCGCCGTTTCCGGTTCCCGCCGTCATTGACGACCCCGAGCGCTTGCGCGAGAGCGGCCTTGCACCGCGGCAGCCGTTTCCGCGCGGCTTCATGTACTCCACATCTGCGGCAGCGCTGCGGATGACGCCTGCAGCGACGAGCTTCCTCAACGCGGTGTACCCCGCGACGAAGCCCGCAGACATGTGGGCGGGGTGTCAGTACACCCGGCTGGGGTCGAGTGCGTACCTGCCCTCTCATGGCCGGTGCACCGGGGTCCAGGCACGCAGTGTTCAAGGTAGCGCCTGATTTTGGGGGGCTGATGCCTGGAAATGTCACCACATTTGTGGGCTTGGGGAGGTTTGCAACATTCATTTCACTGCACGCACGGGCTGCTCTGCGGAACCAGGCCACGGTGGTTCCACCATGCCATCCACAGCAGCCGGGGCTGCGCTGCTGCATGCAGCTGGTTGTTTGCTGTATTGATAGCAACACATGCTAGGCACGCAGTCGAACCACAGTCGGCCACTTGTGCCGTCCTCGCTGTCCGCGCCAGCCGCGGTCGTCCCGCCGGGCCGCTCCAGATCCAGCGCTTGCGGTGGTGATCCGGGCTGCACGCTGCTGACGTGTCTGCATCGTCCTGCCGTCCCTGCACGCATGCGCGCGTGTGCGGGCCGCTGAGGATGTGGGGGTGTGCAGTGACCATCAAGAGCCTCAAGGCTGGGGGCGTGACCCTGGACAAGCACTGGCGCCTGCAAGTGTGCAACAACCACACCCCGCTGCTCGAGTGCGAGCCGCACTGCTCCTGCGCTCTCAAGTCGTGCGCTCCTCCGCCCCGCTGACTGCGACCGCTTCCCTGTGCTTCCCTGCAGCCGTGTCAGGTCGTCCCCCACATGCACATGCAGACAGGTTGGGCGCACCCCTGACCCTGCCACGGGGCATGCTCGCTCCAAGCTGCCGCTTTCCTTGGCCGTGCCACACCAGCGCCACACAGGTGACACGGGAGCTTTGATGGATGGACTCGCATCGGGCAGTATCTTGGATGGCATCAGCGGCACCTTTGACCCAAAACCGGATGTGTTTGGATGGCCAGGGACGAGGGCATCGGTCAGCGGGGCATGTGCGCTCGCGGGCTGCAGCCCCAAACGGCCCGACCCTGCTCCGCGCTGCGCAACCGCCTCTCGCATGCTGTGTGCAGGGTGACGGAGCGAGGCACGTTCCTGCCGCTGCAGATCTTCCTCCACCAAAACCCTGACGGCTCCCCGTCGTCTGTCGGGTGGGGCGTGCGCTGCGCCGTTGACATCGCCGCGGGGACCTTCATCGGGGTGTACACCGGCGTCGTCGCCGTCAACTCGGAGGTCCCGGCGGGCAGCAGGTACGCTGTGTCCCTCGACCACTACCTCGACGCCGCCGCGACCGTGGCGATGCGGCCGGACGACCTCCCGACGGTGAGCCACTCCCCCGCAGTGCACCCCTGCACCGCCCGCACCGTTTGTGCACAACGGCATGCATGCATGCATGGTGTCCGGACTGCGAGTTGGCGAAGCTGTCCCTCAACAACCGGCGCCAAGGTGGGATGTAAGGGGTCCGGATGTACAAGTGTCCCCAGATCATGTATCGCTCTGCCGTTTGTGCGCTCGCACAAATGTGCACCAGTCATGCGTCGCCCATGCATACCCTGAAATGCCGGCTTGCGCCTCGTGCCGCCGTCCTTAACTGTGTGCTACCACTCATGCATGTGAACCATGCATTTGCAGCCGGAGCTACACAGGTTCCCTGTGCTGCCGTACGCCGCGCTGCCCCGCACCCGGCCTGGCACTCCTGCCTTCGACTTTGCCACCACCGGCTACGACGCCCTGAAGCCCTGGCGCTTTGACGGCATCGTGCCGCCCCCAGCGCCGGAAGTCAACGACCCCAGGTGCACCGACGAGCTCACGCTCAAGCCACCCGGCCAAACCGAACAACCTGGCGCCGCAGCCCCCCCCTCGTCTCCCACCGCAGCGCGCACATCGCATCCGCACCTTGCGCCACTGCCTTCCGTCACTGCGCCCGACACCGCTGCAGCCGGAACGCCGGAGCCAGTACCTGACAGCGTGCGCCGGTCTGCACCCATAGCCACAGCCGCACCCGCGGCAAAGTCTCCGCTGCGTGCTCCCGCCGCCGATGCATGCGGCAGCGTCCGCGTGCATGGCACCCATGCACCTGCCGTGGCCAAACCAGACGGCGCCTCCACAGCTTGCCAGAGTCGCGGGCCTAGCACGGCGCCACGCGTGAAACATGCAAACCCACTGCCCAAGATGAGCGGAGCCGCGTGCGGCGCGGCAGGGTGGAGCGCCAGGGCGCCCCTGACGGCGGCAGCGACGGCGGAGAAGCGCCCTCGGCCCCCACCAGCCACCCCAGTGGAGTTGCCGGGGGTGTGGCTCCGGCCGTGGCAGCGGCCGCGCGTGACATCGGATGCAGCTGCCGCGCCGACTCTGCCGGCTCGCCCGCCTGCAGCGGCGCCGGTGCCAGCATCGCCGCCGGACCTGCGGCACGGAGGTCAGCCCACCAGTGGTCGGTGCGCACAGCGTGCTGGTCCATCTGCGGGGGAGGACCACTCTGCGATGGGATGCAGGGGGGTTGAGGGCGGTGTGGGTGCCGGGGATGCAGTGGCAGAGCCGGGCCGCTCCGGCGGGCTGCGAGGATGCGGAGTGCAGGCTCGCCGCGGCAGCGGAGCGCCGGCTGCCGTGCTGGTGCGGCCTCGCGGCGCTGGTGAGGAGCCGGGGGGGGGGAGGGGGGCGGGGTGTGGAGGGGAGGGGGGTGTGCAGGAGGGGCGGTGGGCGGAGGCCGTGCGCGACGACCTGCGAAGGGTGCGACGCGACCTGCTGTGCGTTTGCCGATCCGGGGCCGCGCACGGGAACGAGGCGATGCATGGGAGACTGGTGCGGTCGCGAGTGTTCCGGGCGATCGGCCACGGCCGCAGGCTGCGCAGCTGTGCGTGTCCCGGCGCGGCTGCGGCGCTGCAGGGGGGCTGTGATGCGCCGGGGGCTGCGGAGGCCGGTGCGTCCGCGGCAGCCGAGGTGGGACGCCGTGAGGGGCTGCCGCCCGGAGCGGAATCCGCATGCATGCGTGGCATGCGTGTTTCTTGCAGTGAGGGCGGTGCAGGTGTGACGGGATCCGCTCAAGCGCACAGAACTGCGGCGGGAGCGGCCCGTGCGGTGCCATCTCATCCTGGTGGCGCTCCCGCACCAAAGGCACCAGAAGCCAGTGCAGGAGGGGAGACACCAGCTGCCGCTGCAGTGGCGACGGCGGCAGTTTGTGCGCACACAGGGACGGGCAAACTCGAGGCGGGTGCTCCGCACAGCACGGTACCACCTCCGCCGGTCGCGGCCGGCACACCAGCTGCTACAACAGCAGCACAGGAGGCACAAGCGCCGCGGGCGGCAGCTCGCACACGAGTGGATGGAACAGAAGCAAACACGGTCGAAAGGCCGACAGTGGCGGCATCCATGGAGTCGCTCGTGGCGGCGCCCATGGCTGCTGTGGCAGCAACCGCGGCAGCAGCGCCGTCAGCAGCACCAGCAGCCGTGCCGGCAGCGGCTGCCGCCGCGGCTGCTGTGAAGGCTGCTGTGAGGGCTGTCGGGAAGGCTGCGCCGCGTCGGCCGGCGAAGCCGGCCGCTGACGTCACTGTGAAGACGGAAACTCAGCGACAGGCGTTCGCCCGCGAGGTGCAGGCGCTGCTCGCGGACGAGCTGGAGACCCCGGCTAGCAAGCGGCGCACGGGCGGCCACAGCATGCGGAGCGCACAGCGCACGCGCGCTGCCGAGGCAGGCACGTGCCGCTGGGCCCCGTACCGGTGCGACTGCTGGCCATGGTTCTGTCATCCCGCGCCGTCGCGGCGGCGCCCCACACACGCTCCTACATGCCGCACAGCCTACCGAGCTCGGCACTCGAAGAAGGTTGCATGACTCTTGCTTATCCTCGGTGTCGGCGTCGGTGTCTCCACAGCCCGGCTCTGAAGCGGTGGCGATGCCTCATGCGTTGCTTTCGCTGTATCCCCGCGCACACCAAATGCCACGCCTTTCAGAAGGAGGCACAGTGTGGGGGCCGCCTGGAGGCTAAGAGTGCATGCCGCAGCACCAGCGGCTTTGTGTGGATGGCCCTGGGCGCCTGGGCGGCCGTGCCGGTGTGAGCTTGCGTGCGTGACGGTGGCGTCGCCGTCTCCTCCCCAGTGAATCGATGAGGTGTTGCATGTGTACGACCGCTGTAGCTGCTCCACCGGTGACCTGCACCCCATGCCGGGGCATGCATCTCGCCTGTGCTCAGCAACCCGTTCATGTGTGAGGTCTTCTTACGTGCTGCGCCATGCTGTCGAACAGAGATTGGCGCGGACGCGCACGGACAAGCTCCAGTGCACCACCATGGCAGCACACAGCGTGTGCCCTCCGCCGTCCATGGCGCGCCATTCATCCGTGAGCAGGGTTCCGAGGGGCACTGAACGGTGTGGACGCCTGCAGGTCCCGCAGCGACCTGCCGCGGCCAGACGACATCCCCGACGACGCCGACCACCTCGTGATCGACGGCCAGCACGTCGGCTGCGTCTCCCGCTTCTTCAACCACAGCTGCAACCCGAACGTGACGTGCCAGAACGTGCTGCTTCCGGGAGCCGGGTCGTCGCTGCTGTACTGCGTCGCGCTCTTCGCGGCGGCCGACGTCCCGGCGATGACGGAGCTCCGCTGGAACTACTACGGCTGCACGACCGGAGAGGTGCCGGAGGGCAGCGTGCGGTGCCTCTGCGGCAGCAGCCCCTGCCGCATGTGGCTGTACTAACGGCGCGAAGGCGGCGTTGCGGCAGTCCCCGGCGCGAAGGCGGCGTTGCGGCAGTCCCCGGCGCGAAGGCGGCGTTGCGGCAGTCCCCGGCGCGAAGGCGGCGTTGCGGCAGTCCCCGGCGCGAAGGCTGATCACCCGCGGACGGGCCGCAAACCCCCAGTCTAATAAATCGCCTGTGTGCTGCAGTATCAAACACCGACGGAGCTTGTGTGTCAAATCAAACGCCGCTTGGACCGCCCTGCTTGAGGCATGATGCATGCAGGAGGTCCCTGCGGAGGGGAGGCAGGGATGTGGGCAGGACTGCGGGCAGAGGGTGGCCGGAAGTGGGCCCCTGGGACGCACGGAGGCAGTGTGCTGTTGGCAAGACCATCGCGTTGCGAGGCAACTGCATTCCACGTGTGTGATTTGCTCGCATAGCAGCCAAGGCTGGTCTCCGCCGAGGTTGGGAACCCGGCGGGCACACTGTTGCCTGGCCAGGTGGCCCGACTGCTGCCTTGAGAGCAGCTGTGGTTGAGCACGAGCTGGAGCGAATGCCGGGAGCATCGGCTTGGCATGTTTTTGTGGTATGTGTTGTCTTCATACAAGCCGTGCTTGTTGGAATAGATGTGAATGAGATCCTCTGCAGTAGGCCGCCACAAAGCGCTGCGATATGTGAGGAGGTGGGCAAAGAAGGAGTGTTATAGTGCTATGAATGTGAGTTGGAGGGGTGTGCAGAATGGCAATTCGAGCAATCAGCATGGACGGTGCTGCAGTTTAAACGGGCCATGCCAAAATCTGTGCTGGATTTAGATGGCGTGCACTTCTAAGCCAGAGGCGTGAGCTTGATGTTTTGAAATGTAACAAGAGGGAATGTGGCAGCGTCTCTGGCTGCTCTGGCATAGCATATACTGCACAGTAGTGTTCGAGTTGCAGCCCTGTCTGAGGCATTGATGTGTAGATTGTAGCGACACGCACAGTCGTGTGCGTGCTTGGTAACACATCCTGCGTCGCATCTGCCTTGCTGTAGAGGCGAGGACCGGTATCGTTGGCATGACAGAAGGCCTGCAGATGTGAAATGTCTGAACCTGCGGTAAGCATGTGGACGTATCACATCATGTGTGCCGCTCATGGGTGGCCCAGACTTGGGCAGTTACACAGAGTGATGACGGATCCTGGCCCTACTTTAAAAAAAGACCCAGCTAAACCTCCTCAATGTGGCAGCTCAGTAAGTACGCTTGAAGCGCGGGTTGACAGCATGCAGGGGAAAGTGTGCCGCCCGGTTTCCAAGCCAAGCCGCCTGGCCTACACAGCTCCATGTGGAGGTGTCACGATGCAACTGTACGGCAGATCTGCATCACTGGAACCGTGGCAATTGTTCGCGGCTACATGACCAAGGATCTCTGGGCTGCTTGCACGCTTTCCCTCCCCCACCGGATGGACTGCTCCACCGGCAGCAGGCGTGCCGGTTCGAGACGGCCTGCCGCGTTGCGCGCACACCGCCGCCGCCACCCCATAGCTCATGCGCTGTGCTGCAGCCCCCACTGCAAGCAGGACTCTCCGAAAGCCTACCACTGACCCAGCAAACGCTGCTACGGAGAGGAGGCAGGACACGACGGTGAAGGTGACATCGCGGCGGAAGTCCTCCTGGTTGAGGCTGCCTGCACTCGTGGCGGCTGCGGTTTTGTAGTCCGAGGCTTCAGAACCGTGACTGAGACCTGCCCCAGGTGGCAGGCCAGCGGTGTCACCTTGCGGCCCATTGCTAGCCTGCAGGAAGTCGATGTAGGTTCTGTTGTTCAGTCTGACAGATTGGGGCGTGCGATTGGGGAAAGCGTGCGATTGGAGATTGGAGCTCAATGTGTTGGGTCTCCATCATGATGTTGCCCGCCCCAACATGGGGTCAGTCGTTGACATGTGTGTATGCATCTGCACGGACATACCTCTTTCCAATCAGCGTATCATCTGGAGGAAAGCTCACAACTGCATCAACCAGAAGCTGAATGTTATACAGAGCCGGGAACAGCGCCGTCGTGATGGCGAGGTCAATGTACACTCTGCAGCGGCCAGGAGTGCCAAACCAGAAGCATTGTCACTTTTGTACCTGCACCCTTTGCACGCACCCGTGTAGTGGACCTGGTTCCGTGGAAACAGGTATGCAGAGTTCGAAATGCAGAGCTGTGAGGAACCTGTATGGTCAGAGTGTGGTGGTGCTGTTCAAAGGCTGAGCGAGCACTGGATCTCCTGTGGATCACGTGTGCCCCGTGCTGAAGTACGAGAAACTGCATCACGTTCCTGCGAAGCACATGCAGCTAGACACGACGTGGCAGCTCAGGCTGCATGTGATCCATGGTATGCCCAGGTGCAGATGACGGGTGCCTTGCCAGACACACCTGAGAGACGATCAGACGGACGAGGCCAAAATCAGTGGCCGCATTCACAGACCGAAGAGTGGCCAACGATGCTCGCATGGTAGCCATGTGCATTCCTGCTTTTCCTGCTTCTGCAGTGTTGGGGTTGCCTCCAATGATGGTTCCCGCCAAAATGAGGCAGAATGCTCCCAATGATATTCCAGCGGTAGTCAAGGCTCTGTTCTCAAACGGAACAAACCTGTCCGGACCAATGAAAGGAGAAACCATGAGGAATCCCATTGATGGAGTCACTACCATCGTTCCGATTTTGTGCCAAAATGTTGCACTGAAGGCAGGGCCACGCAGGTATACTCCCATGGCATATACCATGCCTCCACAAAGAAACAACGCTTCAGGGATTTCTGCGTGCCATGTTGGCCATAAAAACCCTCGAAAAAAAGGATTGCAAAAGCTGTATGCCCAATCACAATTCCCAACCAAGTGCAAGTCGCCATGATTGCAGGCCTTGTGTGACTCGCTGACCAGCTCTGAGCAGCACGTGGCAACATTCCGAGGCTGGCACATCTTCGCTTGAGCCACTCCTTTTCTGGCTCACAAATCGAATTCTCTGCCAGCGAGTCTACAACAATGAAGCGTGCTGAAAGCAGCACCGGGAGCTGTGGACACAAAACACTCCAGGGACGAAAGGCACCCATGCAACTCTGCAGATGCAGTGTGACTCTCTCGAGCCAGCCACATCAGTACGTTAAAAGTAAAGTCTGGGCAGCTCACCCGCAGTCTGACAGACTTGTGTACGGGTCTGCAACATGCTCGCCATCAGCAGCGAACACGTCTGACCCAACTACATCTGGAGCATGCTCATCACGCGTGTAGCGTACAAAACTGAGAAGTTTGATTTGTGTAGCAAACTGGATTGACTAGTCAGAATAAAGTTTGCTGATAACATGGTTTCGAACGAGCTGACGGGCTGACCGCATACTCCTCCGCCGGCACTCGCGAGCCTGCGTGTTACTGATACATCAACAAAGATTGTGATGGTCATGAATGTGTAGCGCGCCGTTACTGCATCTGGGTGCACTGGGTGGCAAGAAGCGCGCATGCACCCAGGTGGGCCCAGGTACACGCTCAAATGATCATCTCATCATCACTGCAGAGATGCCCCAATAATCCACGTCCGTAGTGATCCCGAATGAGTTGTCAAAGCTGCGCAGTAAGGACAGTGGCAAGTGTCGCGTACTCCTTGCGGTGCGACACTATGTCTGCGAGGTTGCCGATCTTGCTTAACGCAGCTCGAGAGGTCTGGGCCTGTCTGCTGCACTTGTGAACATAGCTTTCATGGGATGTGCAAATGTATGCTGATGTATTCTGATCACCTGATGTTGCTGATCAGTCTGTGCAGCACAGCTTTTCCAGAGGTGCAGCAGGCCTGGCAAGCTGATCCATACACGTTTCAAATGAAGCTGGGCTGACAAAACATAAATAAGAACAAAAAAGAGGAACTGCAAAGATGCTGTGTTCATTCGAGTTTGAATGAATTCCTGTGTCAGTGCGAAGTCTCTGTCGAGCAGTGAATATTGATCTGCCACGCACACGTATGGCAGAAGCAATAGTAATAGCAATAGTCCCTTCCTCCTGGACCCTGTCCTGGCGCTTGATGGTGTTGCATCAATGCGGGTCCGCTGCCTCTGTGGCTCCCTTGTCGCTGCCTTCTTGCGTCTTCCTTCTTGCGTCGTCAGTTCGTGTGGCCACATGCTTGGGCTCCCTGCCGTCAACGCCTGCCTTATGGGGTCCTGCTGGCGCGTGTGGCATCTGCCTGCCGGATTGGTCCTTTCTCCGCTCGTGGCTCACATATCTCCCGCCCCCCGTCCCTGCCCATGTGTTTCCCCCGCCCTGTTCTGACTTGTTGGATGTGGTTGCCACGTCCCCCCTCCCCGCCCGTACTAGCAGGGGCGCTGGGGCCGATGCCCGCTTGGGTTTGGCGTGATTCCTGAGTTGTTTCTTTTAGTACTTGAAATTTTATTTGTTTGACAGTATTGGGCCATGTTGACAAACAATGTTGACTGTTGACACTAGTGCCTGTCATCTTGCCCACGGCAGTGCATGCAGTGTTACACGGAGATCAGCCCGAAATCCCGGCAGCGGCCAAGGGTTAAAAACACAAGTCAACCCAAGCAATCGCCAAAACAACAACACAAACGACCAAACGACCACAACCACACAAGGCAGTGCATGCAGCGTACATTTGGCGGACCATTGTATGTTTCCAATTCCACCTTTCGTAGCAATTTCGTAGCAATTCTGTTGTAGACTGTCCTGCAGAGCACTCATACTGACCTGCCGATCGCTAGGGACGCACTAAGGCCTCTGTGTCCGCCCCTACTTGCAGGGGTGCTGTGGCGGATCCCTGGGTCTGGCGTGATCCTGATCCTGTTACTATTATTATTAATACGGTCACTGCTGTATACAGTATTCCTGGCTCCCTGTGGCAGAAGTCTGCCTGGGTCTCATAGGATTGCGCTTGCCTCACAGCCACACACTCTCACACCCTTGGCCCGTGAACCCGGTTATCCGGAGATGTCAAGGTCCTTGTAGGATATGGCGAGGAAGTGTCACATTTACATTTACACCCCAACAAAACGGCCGGCAAAGGCAGAAACAACAGCTGGGTCGGGTAACATGCTAAACAGCATGCATGCTCACTGGGTGTACTAAGACACACCCGCAGGTAATCGGTGTAACACGGGACCACGCCCATACCACTCAAGCACAAACATGCTGGGCATCGTCCCTGTCTGTCTCAGGGCAGGGCCGGGTGCCAATGTGCCCATCTACAGGGTGCACAGTGCCCCCTGGCAGCAGAGGCCCCACATACACAGAGGCCCCTGCACGAGAAGCTCGGCGGCGTACTGTGCTGGCGGCGCTCACAGCCCTGCTGCTCAAGCGCTGGGCCGCAGTCTGTGCGGTCCGCAGAACTCTCTGGAAGCCCACGGCGGACGCGATCAGCGTGGCGATGGACAGAGCACAGGACACGAAGATGTAGGCGACGTCCCGCTGGAAGGTCGTGTTGTCCAGCCCTGCCTCAGCATACCTTGAACTCGTGGTAGCGTCTGAGAACAGCTTGAGCGAGTTCACCACGACTTCCCCCAGAAGGCAGACCAACGTCACAATTCGACTGACCATCTCCACCCTGCACTCGGCTGCTTGGATTCAGCAACCCCGCAACAAGTACATGCAGCTTTTACAGGGGTATGCATTGAAATTGTGGCACATGCCGAGAGGAACATGCTGTCGACCTGCATCATGGCATTGATCAATATGTCGATCTCTAGTCGATGACAGCCCCGGCTGGCAGCAGCCTGAATGGAGACATATGACTTGTGTACGCATGAACACATCGCAAACCACTTGAAAGCCGCGGATGGCAGCCTGGTCTATCCTGGAGCAAGGCGCCGATTGTGCCAGCCTTCGATTGACCTGTGCGCAGCGGCGATGCTTGCAGAGTTCAGGTGGGCATGACCAGGTGACGAGCTGCAGAGCATGGCTGCAGGTTGGGGATCACTGGTTGCAAGCCGGTCCACCGGTTCCTGTTGCACGGAGTGAACGACCCGTGAGGATGAGGATTCTTCAATTGCCGTTGGTGCACACATGGAAACTGTGGTGGGTGGGATCTGGCTTGTTCACACAGCTCCTGCGAGTCACCGCGTGGGACGCACCGCTTGGCTGCAGCCGCTCCGTCAATCGGGAACAGGTTGATGTTCAGCAGAATTTCTTTCACTATGATTGTGGCAGGGAAAATTCCTGCTGTCACTGCCATGGCTACGCTTCTTGAGCAGGACACTTCGGCTCCAAACCAGTAGCATCTCTGTTGCTCAATCTGCACTCGGCTGTTCCAGCTGTGTGTGGCGCACCGCTGCAACGAGGTCCACAGTCCAGAACTTCCTACCGCAGGATGCTGTTCACCGGCCGCTTGTGGAGTGGCACACCTCTAAGACGATGACACGTATCAAACCAAAGTCTGTTATATTGTTCATAGCACGCATTGTCTGTAGAGCTGTGTGGATGAGAATACGCTGTGGTCCAACCAAGGCAGACATTTCCTTGCTGTGTAACTTGTCACAGGCCACGTTGACAAACAATATACAAAGTAAACCAAGTGAGATGCCAACAGTTGTAAGGAATCTGTTGCCAAACGGCACATAATCCTGCGTCCCAACGAAAGGAGAAATGGTCAGGTATGCAAGGATGAGTGCGGTCGCAGCTGACACGGGTGTCATGAATGGCTGATTGGTGTAAGCCAGTCCAAAAAAGTAGAAGCTAACAGCACTGCAAATTCCACTGCAGAGAAAGAGGCTACCGGGGATTATGGCACGCCATGTCGGCCACGGAAAGCCTCCGAAGTAGAGAATGGCAAAAGACACTTGCCCACCAAGTACTGCTAGCATTACACCGAACCACATTACGATTGGCTGAGTGCTGCACGCAGCAAGGCTGTGAGCAGCGATGGGAAACATGCCCAGACGGGCACCTAGCCTGACGAGCTGTTGTGACGCTATCCCTGGTGCTGGAGCAACAGCTGCATCCTCAGGTGCATGGGGCATGGTACCATGTTCTGCATCGATGCAGGGATGTCTGGTTGTGCCAGATTCTGCACAATGAAAGTGAGGCAAGTTTCATTCCATTGATAAGCTGTTCCTCGGTGCAGCTTGACACCTTGGTCCACGGAGCAGACTCAACCATCATTTCCAGTCCAGGGCAATCTCAAGGCACACCTATAGGAATAGCAGGAGAATCAATGTGCCTACACGTTAGCTCAATTGTCGCCATGGTCGAATGGAGTAGAATCAGTAACCGCTGACAAACGAGCCCCGGCCGATGAAAGCGTCGCTACAAAGATTGGCCCATATTGCACCATCACGGAAGATGGTTTTGCCACATTGACGTGATATCTATCATGTAGTCATGCCACGTGCTGTAAGAACTTCATAGATGGATGCGTCTCCAGCCATGTACACTTCAGCGCTGCACACTTGACGTACAACAGAACTCACGCTCAGCGCACACGTTGACAGCTGCTCAATGTGGATATCACCAAAATTTACGGGGTGCAATCCCAGCGAGCCTCCACGCCCGCGCGCATGCTCGCTGTTCTCTGGCATACGGATGCATGTGTGGCCACAGCTGCACACAACTGGATGCGTTTGCCATCTAACTGTGTGAAGTAGCCACGTTCACGCTGACCTTTCTTTGGAGGTACACAGCTAGAGGCTGGCAGGCTGTTGCGTTCATCTCCGTGCACCACAGCAAGAGGCGGGGTTGGTACTTCCCAGCACCCCGAGGCCACCGACACAGTGCCACGTGTATGCAGACACCTGCAGGGCCCTATCTCCAACTAGAGCTCACCGCGTGACAATGAAGCCTTGCATGTCCGATTACCGCGGTGCTCCATGGTGTTACACGGAGATCAACCCAAAAACCCGGCAGCGCCAAGGGGTAAATCACAAGCCAACCCAAGCACACGACAAAACAACCCAACACAGCACATCAACCACACACTCTAAACAGACGTCACACCCATAACCACCCACTGACCCAGACGTCCTACATAAACACCCAGACGCAAGTAAATTAACTCGCCAAACAACGCACAGTGCCCCGAACACGGCACCTGCAAACCACAGACGCCCTTACACCAACAGAGCCGGCCCTGGAATCCAGCTCACCCCAGAGCCATGCATGCACCCCCCCCACCGTCGCTAGACAAGCGTGTCACGGGCCACCAACCCATGACGGCAAAGGCCAGCGCGCAGCCCCCCCTTCCCCCGGGGGCCCGCGAACCGAAATTACCGGGGCGAGTTTGACAGGGGGTCAAACGCCATTGCGGGTGGGGGCAGGCAGGTCAGAATCCGGGAGATCGTGGAGATTGGGAAAGGGGAGGGAGGGGGAAGCTGGCAGTAGGGGGATTGGCGAATAGAGCCAGGAGAGGGGCTGGGGAGGTAGAGCTGTCCAGCACGGAGGGGGCGAGGGAACAGCCTGGCACGGAGGTGACGGTTTTGGAGGCCAGTCCTTGCATAGCCCTGCGGTGCTCCATGGTGACGATAGGCAGGGAGGTTACCGTGCCCGCCCCGATGTTCCCTTGACCACCATATGCATGGGATCGGGATCGAGGCCGATCGTATCGTGGGGCCTATCGAGGCGCGTCGACGGCATCGCGTCGGGAACGGTGCTGCTTGAGAGATGGCCCTGGGTCGATGCGCAGAGGATTAAAGCATAGGCATCGGCTCTAGAGCTCCGGATATCTTCTCAATCAGATCTGACTGCCACTTCCACGTGGTACAGCTGTGTGAGCAGTCGCTGGTTTGACACATGTTTCTCTGTAACCAAGGTTTTTTTTAATGGGGGAATCGGGCATCACAAGGGCTTGCACACATGTGTGGGCTAGTGGGGAAAGGCGTCGCCGGTATCACCGCTGCAGGTGACACTCCATTGCAAATCAATTGCGATGTCTCGTTGGTTTGACCGTGGCGAGTTTGACTCGCGTGTCTACGTGATACGCAATTCCGCGCTTCAGCGAAGGACATTCTGTTGCCAGTGGAACTCAGTGGATCTCACCCCGCGAGCGGTTGCAGCCTGAGGCAGGCCCACCAGTAGGCATACCACGGATGAGCAGGGATGGCATGCAATTGCAATTATAATTATAACAAAAAGGCCAGCAAGCTCGCCTGATGTGTGCCCCCCCCCCCCCGGCCCAGAGGCTATGATTGCCCTGTTGGCTTTGTCCGCCCCTAGGGGTGCTGTGGCCAGTGCCCGTTTGGGTCTGGTGTGATTCTCGATCCTCCCTTGTTTTTGCTCTTTTTTTTGCCTGCACTTCAACATCCTGCATACCACAGGGCAACGAATGGACTGGGTCTATGTAACTTGAGCCGCGCCATCATTCCAAATAAAAGAAGGAACAAACAAGAGATCGGGAATCACGCCATCGGCCACGGCATCCCTTGAGGTAGGGGCGGCCACAGAGGACGGGGGAACGGTATCCACCGGGATGGGGGACGTATTAAGATACGATATTGCAGCAGCAATGTGATCGTAGTTAGAGAAGGTGTTTACAGAAGGATGTCAGTGCAACGTTGTGCACTGTGTAAATAGTCTTGATAGCCTGGTCGAATGACCGCAGCAAGCCCTGAATAGTCGACACTAGATGCATGTCTAAGTGTCTAGAGGTATGCCCTGACTGGCACACTATGCATGGGACTGGCATCCATGCATTCATCATAACATGACGGCGGGGGGAGGACCACATCCATGACACAGTCTTTTTTTTGCTGTAAACAACGCTGCCCATGACAGTGGCGCCATGAGTTACCATGTCATGCATGCAAGTCCACTCGTACAGAAGGCAGGGTCAGGGCATAAGCCACTGTAGAGGACGATGCCTGGGGGGGTGCCACCGAATGCCTCCAAGGTAGAGAATGGCATGCCCAAGAAGTAGTGCTAGCACTGCACAAACCAGCAACACGATGAGCATGGAATGGCCTTCATACCAACGACCTCCATGCCAGGCCGGTCCCCCACCCCCTCCGTGCGCTGGACAGTTCGCCCCCCCCAGGCCCCCCGCTGCCAAGGCCCGCCCCCGCCCCCTTTCCCAAACTCTGCGATCTCGGACCCCGACCTGCCTGCCCTCACCCGCACCGTCAGCTAACCCCCTGTCACCCCCCCAGCCACACCTGTTAGCGTGCCCTCTGGGGGAGGGGGTGCCGCGTGCCCGCCTTCGCTGCCATGGCCAGCGGGTGGCTGCCCATGACGTCCTTGTTTGGCGACGGTGGGGTGTGCATGCAGGGCTCTGGGGCGACCTGGATTCCAGGGCCGGCTCTGTTTGTGTCAGGGTGTTTCTGATTTGAAGCTGCTGTGTTGGGGACATTGTGCATTGTCTGGCTGGTGGGTTCACTGTCGTCTGCGGGTTTATGTGGTGCGTTCGGGTCAGCGGGTAGTTATGGATGTGACATCTGTTGGCATTGTGTGATTGTTCGATTGTGCTGGTTGTTCTGTCGTCTGCTAGGATTGGCTTGTGGTTTTACCCCTTGGCGCTGCCGGGATTTTGGGGTGATCTCCGTGTAACACGATGAGCATGGTGTTGCAAGCAGCCAGGATGTGAGCAGCGATGTGGAACATGCTCAGAAGAGCACATAGCTGAAGAAGTGATGGTGAAGCCATCTGTGGTGCTGGATCTATGCGTTCATGTGCACCTCAGATCAGTAGGGCAACACCCTGTTCTGCATCGACGCAGACTGAGCCAATGAAAATGGCCTCGGCATCTGATCAAGTGAAGAAAAATTCACCCATGATCACAGCATCCATTGTTGATATACCGAGGCCTTAACAAGCAGAAGGGCATCAAACCCGATCCAGCTGGGCCCCAGCAGCCCTGCAGGATTGCTGGAAATATCGCTCTGTCTACATACCAGTTTCACCGTGGCCATAGTCCGGCGAGGTAGAACGAATAGATTACCCGCATGCCCTTGAAAGAGTGATTCCAGCAACTCGGCCACCTGGAGACGTCGTCACTGAAGACACTCATGCTGCATCGACATGATGAAAAATCCCGCGTATATGTTAGTTGTGCTACAAGGATGTTATAGACGGTAGCATCAATGGATTTATTTGCGTACATCGATGTATCTCGTGCTACGGGGCCACATACTTGCTGTACGTACGTATACTACAAGAACGACCGCTGACCGCATCTCGGGATCCCGGGCACCCGTCGTCACCCGCGATGTCGTGCATGGCGGCATGCCGAGGATACCGGGTACAGCGTTGCGGGAACACCTACAGTCTGGAGGGAGACATCACATGAA
>JAUMHO010060944.1:0-26561 GCA_032360965.1 Ulva armoricana
TCGTGTGCTTGGGTTGGCTTGTGATTTACCCCTTGGCGCTGCCGGGATTTTGTGTTGATCTCCGTGTAACACACTGTTTCGGTCTCATGCGATTGTTATTCCCAGCCTGTTTTCCTCCGATGTGTGCGTATTACACTTGACTGTAGTAATGTGATGACGCGGGTTCCATGCGGGGTCGTGCAAAGTTTTTGCTGCTGCCGACCCCGGACGTATGCACACATATTCCAATCCAAAACGACGTGTGTCACACACAGTCCAGTGGTCGGAGGACGACCACCCCTTCTTCGGAATGTCTTGGGTTCGATTCCGCGCGCCCCGGTTTCGAACACAATCGCGCGCGACCACTTCGCTTATAATATTAGCACAGGAGGAGGCCCTGTGAGTTGCGTGCGATTGTCTGAGGGGGGTTTCCAGGTGGTTTACCCCCCTGGCTTGTAGTCCCGGTTATCCGGAGATGTCAAGGTCCTTGTAGGATATGGCGAGTAAGTGTCACATTTACATTTACACACGTCACTGGGCTGCCTGGCAAACGTGAGCTCCCTGCCGGCCGGATGTTCAAACTTCGCGAATGTTCCAATGCACCACCCACCTTGCGCAGCAGAATGCGATGGCTGTCGCATCGACTGTTTGCACACACAGATCTGAGACCGAATTCGTGAACCCAAATAGGGCAACATTGGTACAAGCATTTCCGAATTCATTTTACTTCACGAACAGCACAGCAAGTACCAGCTTTTGCTCTTCTATCTCTCGCAGTGCGGTGGTTGTGCTGGAATCTTATCGGTACTCTCTTGATCCGTGAGTCACCTGGACTTCTTCGCCGTGATCTGGAGTTGTGCCTTCAGCATGGCCGACCAGCTAGCGCAACGTTTCGGCACCGAGAAGGATCGCGTGAACTGTCCATTCTACATCAAAATCGGGTGCGCTGCTACTCATAATGAACGTTGCCGCAATGCTTGAATTCATTGGCCTGCTGTTCGTTGGTTTACAGCGCGTGAATTCAGGGCGTGCCGGCATGGGGACAGATGCAGTCGACACCACAACAAACCGCACCTGAGCTCAACTATTCTGATGCCGAATCTGTACGTCAACCCGGCTCTGAATGCGCCTCTGGGCCCTGATGGCCTCCCAATCCAAGTTGACCCCAACTTTGTGCAGCAAGACTACGAGGTACTGCTGCTTCGCATGTGGCTTTGTCGCTCATGATGTGAATTATATTTGCAATTTATGTGTCTGACTACTAGAAGAGCATCCATGTTTGTGCAGGCGTTCTACGAAGATGTCTTTGAGGAGATGACGCAGTTTGGCAAGATCGAGTGCCTGAACGTTTGTGACAACTACTCTGATCACTTGGTCGGGAATGTATACATCAAATTCCAGGACGAGCAGTCCGCCCTCAATGCCATGACTGCACTTCAAAATAGGTACTACAATGGAAAGCAGATTCTGGCAGAGTTCTCACCTGTCGCCGACTTCCGAGAGGCAACATGCCGGCAGTATGAGGAAAACCAATGCAAGCGGGGGGGATACTGCAATTTCATGCATTTGAAGCCTATATCAAGGTGTGCACACCAAGTCTGAAGTTTGCATGCAACTGGTGGAAGCACCGCAACCATGCCACAGTCCGGCATGGCCACGCATCAGAGTGTGCATGGTCTTGCCTAATGAGCTTCAGGGTGTGGCAGGGAGCCATGCCGCAGCTGCGTCGTATATATTGCATGAAATTGATTCCCTCCATGGGTTTGCCTGTAGGGATTTGCGAAAGCATTTGTTTGGAAGGTACAAACGTGCCAAGAAGGCTGAGGAACCAAAAGAAGCGGTGGATCGCCGCAGCCGCCGCAGTCGGAGTCCAGCACAAGAAGCAGTGCGGGAAGGCTCTGCGGAGAGGCGTGCCCGTATTGCGGAGTGGAGCAGGAAAAGGCGTGAAGAGGGAGCTGCTGCGTAAAGTGCATCATTGCGCGTAGACCTCAAGCCACTTGCATGGCTTGACTGTTTTGGTCGACTGGCTCAAGTGTGGATCGTCTAGTCAACCTTAAGACCCTTGAAGGTCAGAAACGGTTGCAGGGCATGTCCGCAGGTTCATTGATGGCGAATTGTATCCATGATTTGCATAGCTGCATGCCGCGTAGCAAGATCAGTCAGTGTAACCTAGTCACAGTTCACCGTGATGGATTGCAAATGTGCAGCCATACCGTCTTGCCATGCGCTGTCTAGCATCGATGTCTCAGTGCTTCCGTGGATGATTCCGCTACATTCTTCCTTGCGCTTGATGAACTGGTGGAAGTACGACATAAACGCAGCTGCTAAGGAGTCACTCTTGCACTTGCCTGTACTAGTAAAACACTGCCGCTCTGGAACATCACATTAACATTGAACTCCAACAACACAATCCGAGCACAGCAGCAGCTAAGTTTGGATACTCACGGTTGACTACTGCTTGGGTCATTTCATCCATGATGTGAAGGGACATTTGACCTGTGTCCAGCAGGTCTGGTAGCACCCGCAGTTTGACAGCGTTGTCTAGGCAAGCCTCAAGCAGTGTTTTCCATTCGTCGTTGTTATCCTTTTGACCTGATAGCCGCCGAGTACTTATAAAGCTGTCACAGGTCAGTGATCTGAGAAGCACCAACACCACAAGGCTTGAAAGTTCATGTAACCATACCAGAAAGTACAAGATGCTCAAGATTATTAGCACCGGCCCGGACAATCCTCGAAACCTCCTTCAGACCTGCTCGAGTGAGGGAACAGTATGCAAACCACAGGGCTTGAAGGTTCCAAGGGGTTCCAGAGCTGAGGCGTCCCACGATTCCCTGGACCATTGCATCCCCAAGAGGATTACAGGATAAGTCCAAAGCCCGCGCACTTGGCAGGGAGACAAACTTATCAAACAAGACTATCCCAGTTGCAGCAGTGAATGCATTACTGGTGACGCTGAGAATCTCCAAAGATGGATGCCGGCCTATGGCACATGACAGCTGACAGATGTGCTCGTCAAGTAGACCTGAGTCGCACAACCGAATCAAGCGCAAGCGATTCAGCCCACCATCACGAAGAGATCGTGTTAGGTACGCGAATGTTCGAGGTTTTGCAATATCTATATTCCAAAGATCGATGCCTTGAGGCCTGGAATGCGCAGTGCTTCCATGAGCGCACTCGGCCTCCCGGATCGCCCGTAACAGGGCTCCGAGTCCCAAGGGTAAGACAGATCCACTTGCAACACGGACAATTACAGCCTGTATCGACACTGCTTTCACGGACGCGCGGGAGTGCCTGAAAGCGCAATTCCCAACTGAACAGCACGGCATCGCGTCGGTAGACAGTCACCTGACCTTTGATAAGCTGCGAGAGAGGGACAACGATAGCACTTCCTAAAAGCGATGCGTCTGCTTCAGGGGATTTGCACGACAGCATGTCTGAGCGGCAGCAAACGGAAGCAACACCAGCTTCGCCAACCAAAGATATCTGAACCTGAGCAAAAACACCTACACGAGTGTCCAGTTGTAGGCAGACGGGGACAGCGCAGCAACCTCCGCCAGGCCAGACACAGTGGCGTGGCCTTCCTTTGCATGCATGCGTAAGAGGCTGAACCTCGAAGCACTTGCACATGCGAACGTCGCGTGCAGTGGAGGGCGGCACGCACCAAAATGTGCCATGCGCATGGTCTTCGCATTGTTTTCGTGTGCATGATCTCTTGCAAGTGGTCGCGTTCGATTTCCACTGCTCTTCAAAATGTCCTTCACCGTCTCTTGCACAGGGGTGCGCGCCACGAGGCCAACGCTGGCCCGTGCTGCTCCAGTTAAGGCAGTGTCAGGTACGATGGAATTGCAGTGGAACATGATGCGTTGGTCAATCACGCTGTGGTTTATGGTAGGGTCGATCTTGCCGAACAGGAGGTCAGGATCCCAGGGCTAGCCTGCGACGGGTTCATAAATATGATCAAACCGTTATTGACCATACATATATCACTTTCTTTTTATTTTGGCCTGGGTAGTCGAAGGTGAAGGCTAGCGTCGTTCTCGGAGGCGTGTTGACAGGATCTGCTGGGAGCACCTTTTCTCTGTACACCGGACGCAATCTCAGTTACCATCGACGATCCATTCTGGTGGCTTACTGTCTTACCACTGTGTTCTTTGTGCAGGCGATAAGGCTTTGGCTGTCGGAGCTGCCGCCTCCCTTGCAGTGCTGTTGTCCGTCGCGCCCGCGGATGCCGGCGTCACCCTCGAGCAGCCTAAGCTCAAGAACGTACGGCCTTATTCTGAGCGTACGCATGACATGACACACTTCTGTCCATGTTCTTTTCGTGCTCCCGCATGCAATTTCCTGCGATTTGGATGCCTGTACTAGAGCGCGCACAGTGCTGAAGTTTTCTTCGCAAGCCACGGCGGAGCCCGCGTTACAAGGCATCTTGAGTCAATATGAAAAGTTTCTGTTGTGCTTTAAAAAACAACAGCCACGCGAGGCACCGGCGGGACGTCGCTGGCACTTCCGATGTCCAGTCGTCGATTGCGTGCGGTGGCACACATCGCAGTCGGTCGTCGACGCAATGTACCTCCGGCTGCATGCGAAAGCGGTTTGCAGGCGCTCGTGACCCCTGATGAGCCTGTGCCTGCCCCGGTGAAGAAGGACCTCCCCGATCCTTCCGCCAAGATGAAGGGCAAGTCCGCCGAGCCAAAGGCCGAGGCTGCCAAACCGGAACCACAAGACGAAGCACCTGATGCTTTTAACGTTCAGGCGTTGTGGCCACTAGGTGTGGTCGCCGCAGGTGGCGCCCTGTTTGCACTCGCCAAGGTGGACAAAGGCTTCGCAGATCTGTTTGATAACGCTGTTAAGGTATGCCCCTCTCACATTTGTGAAGGTGATCATCGTTATTGGCTGTCTCATCGCGATTGAGTTTAGCACCCTCAGGATGCTGACCGTGATTGGGTGTGCCCTGGTGAATGTGGCAACATTGCGTGTCAATGTACAGGACAGTGGTACTGAGGGAATCGGGTATGAAGATGCCCTCAAGAACTCCGGTGGTTATGCTGCTCCCTATTATGAGATGACTCTGGAGGAGAGGATGTCAGCCGGAACCAAGGCCCTCAAGAAGGGGATGTTCAAGAAGTAGACTGAGTGAGTGTGCAGCTGCCGCAGCAGGTCCAGTGCAGCAGGTAGAGACTGATCAACCTTCGAGGGCAGTTTTGCACTCAGTATAGCAGTCATAATTCCGTTAAAGAGGCAGCCCTGATGTGGCCAATGAGCAGCATAAGGGGTTTACAGAGTGTTGCTGGAGCAATGATGTGTGTCAGTCGCGTCCATTGTCACACGCACACGGTCATCCCATTTGACTATCCACACCACCTGCCTGTTTATCGCATGCTGTGGTTTCCCGGCCTTGGCGCTGGGCATCAGCCAAGCACTCTTGCAACTCCTTGAACATACTTATCATGTCTTCATCACGGCCATCCACCTTCTCCAAAACCTTGAGCCCGTACTTCAGAGCATCCCAAGCCTCTTCGAAGTTCTGGCCAGCATAATGTGCCAGTGCCAGGAGGTGCCAAGTGTGGGGGATGTCATCATGCTCACACAGGAGGTGGTCCAGAACCTGTACAGCCTGTGACCATCAGCAGACATGTCTGCGTGCGTCCGCCACATCTGACCACAAATCCAGGTTTTGGCAACCCCAGCAACCAAGCAAAGTGAAGAAACACGACACCTCGAGCACAGTCTCTGTGGAGTCATCCAGCTCCAGTAGTAATTTGCAGCTTTCAACACGGAACTCGTATGATGGCATCGGAGTAATGCTGTCGCCGCGTGGGATAGCTGTGTGAGTGTCCGCAGGCTCATGGGCTTGCAAACGCTGAGCAGCGGATGGTGCAGCAGCGCTGGTCGCAGCAGCTGCATCCGGGTTCGGAGGCTCATGCATCGTGTCCTCCGTAACGTCATCGTCATCGTGTGAACCACCCTGCGGTGGCCACCACTTGCTCACCGATTCCCGAAGTAGCTGCAGTGCCCCCTCCATGTCTCCAAGTTCGTACTGCAAGCTTGCCCTAACTTGTAGTGGCTCCGGGCTGTCTGGTGCCACTTGGGCTGCCTGTAGCCAAGGCAGCAGTCCTGGTTTCCCACTGGTCAGCATGCAACCAAATCAAAAGTGCGGCCATAAGCACGGTATAGCTGCTCAACGTGAGTGGGGAACTTGGTTAAGGCACCCTGGTTGGGTGATGCGCACCTGTTCCAGGAGGGCGCTGCAATGCGGTGATGCTGCTGACAGGTCTTCCGCACGGCTCATTCGAAGCTCTGCAAGACTGCACATGGCTGAGCTGAGAGTGCTACTGAGCTCTGCAATCTGATTCTCGCACACGCTGTCTCCCTGAAGCAGCACTGTCGTCGACACTGTTTGTGTGGAGGCATGTGGGTGCCAGTTGGGCAGGGCTGCACACCAACGATTCCCCTAGATCCTTCAGAATTTGAATCCCCGTCGAGAATGCTTCGTCAGCCTCCTGTGTAGGCCCAAGTAGTTGCCCCAAGTACCTGTACAAAGATGTGCAATTGCAGGCCGTGACAGCGACACATGGCACTCCTTGAGGTCCGTCAGCTTTGGCAACGCACATGTATTTTTCAAAGCCTGCACTGGGCTCTATCCGAACTGCTTGACGCAAGGTAAAGATTGCTCTCTCGGGATTGCCCACATCTGCCAGCATGCTGCCAAATGCTGTTAGCACATTCGGGTCTCGTGGAGCCAAAGCTAAGGCCTGCTCCATGGTGGCCTGAGCATTCTCAACGTCGCCAGTGCTGAGGCATTCTTGTGCTGTGGCCACATGTTGCAGCGCCTACGAGGGCACAGATATCACAGCGCAGGTGAACTCATCGATGTTGTTGCCATGGCCTCCTCAGCCACCCTCTTGCAAGCCCCACACGCGCCAGCAATGTAACACCACGTACACACCTTTTCAGCTTTTGTGTCTTCAGTCATTGGTTCTACGGGTTCATCGAGTACACTTTGACCACCGTTGACAATGTGACGGCCACCCTGCATTCGACGGTTCCGACTCGCGCCGTTTCGCATGCAGCAGCGTTCAACACAGGGCCAGAGCTGTCATGTGCACTGCCATTTCGCAGTTCGGGCAGTGGCATAACTCAGGCACGTCCACTGTTTCGTTCCGCGTGGCATGTGTAATCGCTACTCCGGCATGCATTCAAAATTCACTGATGAAGAAATCGAGTAGATCTAAAACCACACTGCTGTAGCTGGTTGCCTGAAGGCTTGCATCAGTCACCGACAGACGTTGCTCACGTGCGTAGGATCACTGCTTTAACAATCTCAAACCGTGACGACAAGACGTATCTGCCCGACCAGTCCTGCCCGATACCTCGCCGATGAGAATGAAATTATACGCAGGCAAGCCCATGCATGACCAAGCGTTTCGGAATGGTCTGCAGTTGAATAATTTTCCCACCGGTTGTGAAAGTCACCCATTATTCGGTGACTTTGTGCAGGTGGATATTGAATTTAGTTCAGAGTGGGAACGAAGTCGCAGAAATATGTGATGATTGTTTTTTAAATTAGATATGTGCGGGCATAACGCCACACCCAAGCCGGCATCAGCGACAGCACCCCTACACATAAGGGGGTAAGAAACGAAAGCATCAGGCACAGCAGCCCCTTCAGGACCCTTCCAGTCCGACCCCAACGGAACAGGGGAATCTGTCCACCATGCATGGACACAACAGCAGTCCGGCAGACGCAGGGCGCGCACACTAGCAGCCACATCCTGTGGGATCCCATACACATGTGCCACACAGGCCGCTGTGTCAATGACAAGGCCAGCCAAACAGTGAATGCACAGTCCCACGAGACCCAGCGTGTCAGATCCTAAAACGAACATAGGTTTCAGCAGAAGTGGAATGCCTCCTTGTCCTGAACTCTACCAGGGAAGGAGCGCCGGACCGTTGCATTGGCTGCTGCGCTCGTGGCCGTGGCATGCAGCATGTCGTACTGCAAGCAGGCCGTTCATGGAGACCAGCCACACACACAAGAGCGACATGGGACCTGATCGCGGGCCGGTGCAAGGACACTTGCGCAAACGTACGCTCCTAGGACATATTCCCACTGCCCTCGGCGTTCTGCTCACGAACTCCGTGCATGCACCTGATATGTGTACCTGCCCACAGTGGTGCACCCGATTTTGTCATTTCCATCCGCCCACTTCCCCACCTTCTCAGGGACCATGCATTTGACTGGGAGGTGCGCAACATACCTCATGTATACCACCTGTGCCAGGAGCCTGTGAATTATTACTATGCGGACATGGCCATGGCAAACCCAACGAGACACAGCTCGGGAACTCATGAACTTCCAGCCGGGTCAAGATCTCCACAGTTCACGACCCTCTCATCTAGACTGTCCTGGTTAGTAAGAGCATCATGGATCAAAATTGCCACCTGCCAACCCACTGCACCGCACTCAGGTCTCGGCAGATAGACGGACTGTCTCTGCCCCCCATGGCCGCCTTGCCTGACACACAAGCCATGATCTGCGACCATATTCTGAAGAACAACGCATTGGCCCTGCACAGATCCAAAATGGCCTATTTATAGTCTTCACTGCACCGCCACATCAGCTACCACATGATGGCCAGCCGAGATTCGACAGCACGCATGCGCGGACTCGCCGACACGCCATCTGCACAAGAGTGTCAAAGTTAACCACATCCGGGTTGCCGTACAACAGGCCGCCTCCTCCTACCTCACCGCTGCAGCCCGATTCCCACGCGGCTGCACAGCACTATGCCTCTGCTACAGGGTCGGTCACTGCAATCTGAGCCAGACTGTGCGGTGGCACAAACACGAGGTCCCCGATATTGTCCTGTTCAGACACCAAGCCCCCTTCACGTCCATGGGGAAGGTCCTGACCGCTACACGATAACCTGCACTATCAACAGCCCCCCACTTCGGTCCTGGCGTGCCATTTGATCCACCTCCTCATCACGGGCACCCTGTGCCCAGCGATTGTTCACTGAAGCTTCTCACCCCAGGCATGGACATGTTTGGGTGGAAGGCGGCTGAAACGCCGGGAGGTTCACGTCCCAGGACAAACAGTTTGGTGTACGACTATGCTAATATAAACGCATGCATGCACAATTGCCGGTTGGATGGTCTGCAGGGCTAGTTCTGATGTTTTTATCACATGGAAATTGGTGCATGACATGAGGAGGACTACTTTTGCATTACAATTCCAATGTTGGAAGATGTGGTCATACGTGAAACGTCATGCTTAATGCGGCTGTGTCTGCCTCCCTCGCCGTAAGTGACTCGTTGAAGTTGAGATTCAGCTGAACCGTGTTGTTCAAGAGTGAGACTGTGTGAGATTATTATCTCTAAACTATGCACATATTCGATTGACCAGCATGCATCCAGGAAAGGGCGTTAGGATACTCAGGCTGTGGTGGAGCAAAGTCGGAGCGCTTCACATTCTCGCATGATCGCAATACGGCAAGTCTTATTCATGCTGTTCACCAAGCAGAACGGAATCTAGAAGATGAAACGAGCACATGAAGCGCAGCAACGACCGCACGGGAAATAAACGTGGTCAAAATTGGTGGCATGCGTTTTTGAGGGCAAAATGGGAATGCACAGCATGTATGCAACGAGCTCCACCCGGATTTAGAATAGCACAGCCTGTAAGAGCACCTGTTCATGTCTCAGATGCTGTACACAAATTGACACAATCATTTTCTACACTCCTATACCCACAAGGAACTTGTAGGTAACTCCCTGCCGAGATGAACCATGATGGCTTGGGGTAAAAATCAATCATGCGTCAGCCGCATCATCACCACTGCAGCATCGGGGAGTAGGATCGCTGATTTCAGGTCCCGGAGCCCTCCCTTCTAACCTGTCGCGTTATCGGGTGATCGTGGCGTTCTCCGCACGTTCGTCATGCATGCCCACAACAACATGTCTCGTGCCAGGCTGCGATTAGGCTTATCCAGTGGATATTGACCACGCATAGGTGATGTTAGTTTATGTGTGTACATGGTGGTCTTCCATTGACTCTGTTCGAACGGCCCGCGGGGGTAGCAATTTGGACTATCGAGAACGAGGGCAGCTGTACGTGCATGACTATGCAATCATGACAGCCTTCGCTTTGAAAGCAAGTGGAATTTAAAGTATTTTCACACTGGTGATGTCTCAGGCCGTGAGACCAAGTATTGTTCGGGACCCGTCGCCGGGCTACAGAGCCAACGTCGCCATTTGCGTAGCCGATCTTCAATCAGGAAAGGTCCTTGGGTTTCAACGATGTGATCATTGTTCGTGGCAATTTCCACAGGGAGGCATCGACCACGGGGAAACACCCGCAGAAGCAGGTGCTGAATGCGCGCCGTGACTACAGGCGCCTTGTACTCTAACATGATGTCAGCAGTCGCGTGGGCCGAAATTCATGTCTGTCTGCCTTGCACAGCGTTCCGAGAACTTTATGAAGAGACAGGAATCACACCTGATGCTGTGGAAGTTGTGCAAGAACTGAAGGGTTGGGTCCATTATGACTGGCCTCTAAAGCGGCAGAAAGAAAAACGTGCCATGGGGGCAACAAACTGGAGAGGGCAAAGGCAGGTGTGGAGAGCATGACTGGGTCACTTGAAGTTGTAGCAAGCTCCACATTTGCGCGCAACAACAGGAGCTTATGCCCGGCCGACTCTTATCGCTGTCTTTAGGAGACCAAAAATGGCGGCAACTTGATGTACTCAACAGGACAGTACTGCGGCAGTATCAACGCCGGATACAGAGTGTTGTGTGGTCTGTACTGGCCATAGTATTTGCCAGTGTGTTTCAACCTCTGTCTTGTGCGCATCATTCACCAATACATGCAGAAGTGGTTCTTGATGAAAGCACGGAGCGTATCACAAGTGGAGTGCTGCATCGACCTTACTGGCCTGGGAGGTTCACATCAAGAGTTTGGGCAGTTTGGATGGTTTCACATTGAAGACATGCTTCCACTGTGTCGAGACTTCAAGCGTGGGGCATATGCGTATGTGATACGCACAGTGCAACCGTCAATCGCCGCTGGTCTCACAACAGCAATGTCTGCAAACGGAGAAAGTCCTCCCACATGCATGACGCCGTACAAAGGCCACACCGGAGCTCAGCACAGCGGACATGCTGTTTCGGCTGAAAGGGACACTGTGGTCACTGTCATCCAGCAGCATAATCTTGAAGACATTGTTGCTGCCCTAGTGGAGACGCATGGGCCATCAGCTGTCCAACAAGCAATCCATGGCACGAGGAAATGTGGCTGCATATCAATGGAAGACCAGCAGCAAGGCGACATGCACACCGTCTCAGACAATGCCTTGCAAGCTGTACAGATACAGACACAAATCTCACCAGACGAACAGGAAGGGTCAGCACAAAATGACGCGAGCAGCTCAAGATGTTCTGAGCACTAAGACAACCAAGTTTATATGCTACTGGAGCACAGAACAGGTCAGTTTGCTCAATGGGTTTTCTGCATGCATGCTACATACTTGGTAAGATCGACCTGGGACTTTCATCCCCTTTCCAATCAGTGAGAGATTCCTGTACGGGCGTTCAATAATTCTACATGCACATAGTGACAACAACTCATAGTTCTAGGTTGACTCCCGGAATGGGCTTCGCAATGACTGCAACATCGGCATCAGACACATCGTGTAAGTAAAGCGGATGCCATGATGGCTGCTTGTCCTTATCTACGACAGCAGCTCGCACACCTTCGCAGAAATCGTGCTGCCCTGCCATCCGTGTGCACACCTGAATCATTAACATCAGTCCCTTAACCCATGTGACCAAGCAGTGTTATTGACAATCAGGGAAACGGGGTCATACATGAAATTCCCGTGATATGCATCCTGCCAGCCTCCCAAGAGGTCCATTGGCTGTGGAGTCCTGAAAGACTTTCGAGAAGTGATCGACTGTGACAGCCAGGCTGCGCGGAGCTCCAGTGTCCAATTTGTTCAGTGTGTCTTGGCACCATGCTATCTCAGAGGCTGTGACAACAGATGATGCAACCTGCGTGCCACCGGCCTGCCAATCATATGAGATGATTGCTTGCCACTCTCAGCACACGCCGTGCAGTGTTGGAAGGACACCTGTTATGCAAGGACAACTGGTGAAACATTTCTCACATGCATACATGCAGGACCAGCACCTCTTCACGCAATGACCTGTACAGAGTCTGCACAGCTTGGACTGGTGAACCAGTGGCCTCCATGCACCGCGTCGCTTTGGAAAAGTGCTTGGAGATCGCGTCCATGCTGGGCTCGACCTCGGCATGGTCATTTGTTGGCGCCGCAGTATATTTATTCAGAAGTTCTGCAAACACTTCTTGTGGGCAGCGGACAATCATACATATCTGGGTGATCTACGGAAACATGCATGCTGCTGTGCTCACAAACGCACCATCCACTTGAACCCGCGCATAGTCGAGGGATGGTGCAAAATCAGCGCACTGAAGGTCCTCCTTCAGACGCGCAATGTCCGAGCTTGGAACATAGTTTGTCCCAATGCCACTGCCAATTAGGTCTGCAGGAGTGCGCAAGCGGGTGCCTGTCATTGCCAGAAACAGGGCCAATTCCAGAGGCATGCATCTTGATGCCATGTGCGCAAACCCAACATCTGGAAGCAGGCCAATAGCGCACTCCGGCATTGCCCATACCGTCTTTTCGGTCACAATCCTTCTGTCTAAAAAGCCAGCCAGGCCCTGCGCAATATTACAGAAACGTGTGGGTCTGCAACGTACAAGTACCCAAGGAGCCGTAGAGGTCAGTGAAGACGTACCATGCCAAATCCCATCCACACACCTTCACAGACGCCAATGGTTGGCATGCGAAGCTCTGACAAATGCACAACAAGGGCATACTCACTTTGAAATACTCTGGCGATCGGATGGTCCTGTGATGAAGGAACACCCTGAATGTACGGCTGATCTAGTGCTGCTTGGCGGATGGCCTTGATGTCACCACCTGCACTGCCAGGCATGTACGGCTTCAGCAAGCGCCAGCCGTCTCGTATGGTGTACGTCATCCCCCAGTCAAAGCAGGTTGCACTGATTGTGCGCCAGTCCATTTTCACAGAATTCAAGCGCACCAGCACATAGTGCACGTGTCGTGGAGGAGTGGATCATTATGGCTGAGCAAAGTTCACCAGAATCCCATGAGTGCAGTGCACTTTGAATATCTTGCGACATGCCTGCAATGGGGGAGCTGTGTGGGTCAACTGAGAAGACGTGCATTGACACTTGCAACGTCCCCACCGGCACGCCGTGCAGTTTGCTGGTGTAGAATGGTTCTGGAGGGGATGGAGAGGCAACCAACGGTCAACGCATTCATGGCCTTCTCCCGCTGCAGAGTGATGATTCCCAGCCTTCCTGTCGTCAAGCACGTACTGACGTCTTCCATGGCCGTACTTACTAGGTTCCGGGGAAAGCTCAGGTATCCAACACCTCGGTGGATCAACCTGTTGCTAATTAAACCCCGAAACATGATGTTGCACATGCAGGGCCGCGTCGCTGTAGCATGCGCACATCACGCATCACCGGTCTTTTAGATGCCCACACGCTTATCACCAACAGATTACCCGTTTCTGCCTTGTTCTTGGAGCCTTGGTGCAATCACGGATGGCCCATGCATTTCTCGAAGTGGCACAACCGCGTGCGGACGGTGATTTGAATGGATGGTCGAAGGTTCATGGTCGCAACAGTAACTTTCACTAAGCGTGTTTATCTGCGGCCTACCATAGTACTGGCTGGCGAATCCCCTTGCCCTGGAGTGCCACACCGTCGTAGTGCAAAATTCCGAGCTTGCCAAGTCATTCAAGTTGCGCAGCCTAAAGCACAACTAACCAGTGCGAAGCGGTAATGCGTCTAATGCCGGTATGGTCCTACACAGATTCTGTATGACTCACTAGTGTAAATAAGCAACAACGCTGATGAAGCACCGAGCCTGACTGCTCTCCCATTGTCATATCCTGCATGAGACCCCTGCTTTGGACAACACATCGCCTGAGACCCCTGTATTGGACCACACATCGCATACCTGATAATGCACATCCAAACGTGACCCGGAAGTCAGCCACACCACGGCACAGAGCTGGGATGGAGGAATGCATGCACCCTTGATTGCACAGTGGGTTTTAACGCGCAAATCCCAATCTGAAACGTGACCCGCCATTGGCAACCCTGAATGGTTTCACACAATTGCCCCGCCTTGAGATATTTCAGTTTTGGCAGGCAGGTGTGGGGAACAAGATGCAGGAGTGTGGCAGGCAAGCCTGTGAACATGTGGTTGGCTATGATGTTCGGGTCTCCAGCTGCAAGATGCTGCTGCTTCCTTGATCACTCAGTAGTGGACTCAGAAGTTTCACGCTTCCACATAAAGCTGACGGGACAAGTGCCTGCGAATGTACATCGTACATCACTACTTGCTCTTTCCTGGAAGCTCCTCATATATTAGTCCCACAGAATTCTTGCCCAGCACAGCAACCTTGTACGAGAAAAACCCAGCCAGCATGGGCAGCAGCTGAAGCTGCAGGCCGATTGACTCGGCGTACAAACTGTTGTACCTGCATACTTGACTTATTCAGCAGCATTCTGCAATTTGGTAGACATGTGCTAATCAAAGCTGTTGCGATCAGATGAAACGCTGTCTATGAATCTCTTCAACGAATCAAACACTTCTTGTCACTACATCACACACAGAAGACAAGTCGATGGTCATCGTCACAGAGATCAGAAATTCTTTATGTAAGCAATGCCACACAGAAGCACGATTTTTTTTGGTCAGCTGAGACTGTATGCACTGCATACAGGCGCCAAAACTCAGGCAGTGTCACCCTGGACAACAGATGGTTGGAAAGCAAACCTGTTGAAGAAAAGCGTAAGAATGACCGGAATCAAAAACCGCGGCTGCGCGGTTGCACCACCAGCGGTTGCCCCAAGGGTGGTCGCCCCGATGCTGTCCACACTTCTGACAAGCAGCCGCAGGTAGACTATGCCCCCCAGGGCCCCAATGAGATAACTTGCAGCTACATCCTGCACGCTGGCTGAAGCTTCGTTATAGATAACGATGGCATGAGGCACCCATGTCAGAATGCATGCTTTCACACCCCGCGTTAGGTTGCATATTTGTGCGTTGCATGTGCACACACATCAGCATGACTGCATCTCATTGCGACCCGTGCACACAGTACGTTTGCTGTGTATATTCCTGGAGCTGCAGCCGCTCAGTCTGTGACCAGAAGTCCATAGGGTATCAGGGAACAAGTCATACTGCAGTGGCAAGGTTTGTGTGTACACGCGGTGAGTCCGAATTGCCATCACGCCATTCAGAAACTAGAAGTGCGGACCCGAGGGTAGAAGGCATAGATGGCTGCAAAGCAGACCGCTGTGGTTGCTGTTGTCCACAGCTGGTATTCCTGCTTGGACTTTTCATAAGCTAGGCGCTCCTCCTCCATCTTTGCATCAGAATTGTCTTCATCCTCATCTGCTGCCATACGACTGCCAACAACGCCACGCATCTGGTAACCACTTGACCGTTGCCAACTTCGGCCCTCCCTTGCTGAAGGCGGGTCAGGGTACCTTTTCCCACTCTGTTTTTTGCCATTCATTGGGATGCTCCGGGTGTTCTTTGGGACCAAAGGCTTGGGTTTCTCTCGGAGCTTTGCTGACAAGTCCACGCTCATGTCATTTAGGTTGTTGACACGGGACATGCTGAGGAATCCCGAGCCTGCTGGACTGGCTGGTCCGCGTGTAGAAGTGTCTTCTGCCACCATTCCCGCCTTTGCAACATCTTCTTTCGCCTTCGAAAGTCAGTTCAGTCAGCTTTGGTGCACTGATACAGGGTTGCAGCATGTAGTCAGCTGGCTCCGATATACGCAGCCAATGTGATCGAAAATTTGACATTCAGAGCAACTCGCACTTCCAAATTCCATGCAGTAATCGTAGTGAGTATTTGAAAGACGATAAAGGCCACAAGCTCAGAAAATCTAGCAACAGGCATATCAACAAACCCAGGCATGCACTGTCCACAGACGGAGGGGGAAGTTGAGCAATACCTTGTCCATCCAGTTGGTATTCCAGATGAAATCGGAATCGTAGCGGTTTTTACTCCTTTTTGTGTAATCATCCGGACCCGATCCGACACCAGGCTTGATCAGTGGTGCTGCACACACATGTACCCAACATGCACACAGCAGCTTTCACGCATTCGGAGCACCTGAAACGAAACGATCAGGCACAATCGATGCATACCGTCTACATCCACTTCTCCAAAATACTGTGTTCCGAACTGTCTTCGTTTGGTCTCCCCTGGTCTCCGCATTGGTTGTGGAGGGCGCTGCTGTGCATCAGTGTTGCACCGGATGCCACGTTCCGCACTACGATTTGATCGAACGAAATGACAAGAGCACAACGGTGACTGACGTCCGACCCAGTATATGTTCTTGATCGTCGTTGTGGATACGGTGTTCATGTCGTCTGCCGTAGACGATCAGAAGTCAAGGAACACGGTTGGTAAATGATGTTTGTCCCAGCGGCTCGGCAGCCGACGTTACCAAACAAATCTCAAATGCGTCCAGAAAACAGTAGCCTATGTCTCGTCTTACTGAACTTGGCGACGCTCCCGAGGAACTGCTAACGGCGCATAAATACGTTTGTTCACGTTTATCAACAGACCAGTTTAGCTGTAACGCTGTGCAGCACGACAGGCGGCTTGTGCACAGATGGACGGGCTGCGTTATGATGGCATGCCTGCTCCGGGTATGGCGCGCCATGGCGCGCTGGGCCGGTGCAGTATGTGCACGCCAGTAAGAATGATAGCGGAACCATAACTTTGACATAACGCGGCTTTGCTGGGCGGGCTATGCCGTTAATGGGCGTAGCAGGTTTTGCATGCTTCCGGCCCATTGCGTGCCGGTAGAATCATGCCAACTACGAACTATTGCGTGCATTGATCTGCCGTCCGTCGCGACGATGTATCGTCGGTGGCGCCCCCGCGCAGCCTACAGGTAGTCGAGCCGGTGTCAACAACGACAACTGTTTCGGCTTTCAAAAGGTGTTTGCAAAAATAGGCATTGCACGCATCTAAGTACACGTGCAATATTTATCTAGCCGTCTCATGTTCTAACAAGTGTCACTTGCACGTAGAATGGAAGTGGAAGAAGCCGAACTGCAAGATCTATATTCATGGGTGCGCGAAGTAGCGCATTTGGTAAATTATGCATCACAGATGCAACAATAACTTCGCACTGATGCAGGTCGATGACATACCTCTGTCAAGACCCAAGCGGAATATTGCTAGGGACTTCAGTGACGGAGGTATGCGCGCGTGGGCGTGCATAGCTTGGGAAACGTGAGCATGATTGACCGTCGTTATCATATGTTACATGTCATGCAGTTCTGGTAGCTGAGGTTGTACACTACTTCTTCCCTAGAGACGTCCAGCTACACAACTACAGGTGAGTGCCCCTGTCAAGCAGCCATTCTAAACTGGTACTGCTCCAGTTCCAGGACGATTTCGCACCTGGTGTTCTTCATGCAGTGCAGCAAATAGTTTCACCCAGAAGATGTACAACTGGAACACCCTAAATGCGAAAGTGTTTCACAAGCTCGGCTTTGCGGTTCCAAAGAGTCTCTGCGAGGCAGCCGCTCGAGCACAGCCGATGTCCGTTGAAAAGATCTTGAAGCTCCTGCGGTTCCGCTTTGCAGAGCTCGTACATCGTCTGCATCCTGTTGAAGAGGTGAGTGCTGAACATGAATAACCGTGCATTTAAAGTACAGTTGGTAGACTTATGCTGAGCGGTCACTTGTATATACCATGTGACCTTCTGTGCACTCTTCCCTGTATGAGACTAGCAAGCTGTCTTGATAGGCGTTCAACACGGAGTTTGGGCTTAGATGAGCCACGGTATGCCATTCGCATATCTCTCCTTCGAAGAAAACCGCACAAAATGGCAAATTTCCTATAGAAATTGTTCAGTCCCCATGAATGTGTTGCAGTCAACAGGTGTGCATGCAACCAGTGATGTGTGCTCAACGCTGTGCTTGACACTGTCTTTATGTATCAGTGCATAGCTTCCATCTTGGCATTGAAGTGTCTTGCGCAGTAGCAAAAGACGGATATGGTCTTCAGAGGGTTGTATGCAGGACACGCAGCTCGCCTCTTACGCTCAGAAGATGCCATCACATTTACGAAACTCGTCACATTCAGCTAATCCACACGCAGGACAGCTGCGTGGGAGCGATGTATGCGCCCACCCGCCAGAACCCATGAAGAGCCAAACCCATGGACAGATGGATACGATCAACGAACTACGTGAAATGAACGAGGTACGACCTCTTTTATGAATGGTCAGGAGATAAACAGTAGTTACAAAAGAGTACACGGGCAAAAACACCAAGTGGACCAATTCACGGAATCAAACAACAGCAGCGTATGCTCAGCGCTAGCTACTTTTACTCACACACAGTAGCTGCAACTGCAAAGCACACACACATCGAGCGTGCTACATGACACTACAGACCACCCCATCACATCAACACGGGCACATCCAAGAGTTTCCATTTCCAAATTCATTCCATCAAATCATGAAGTCGTCCGCGACTAGTGCGCACCCACACACATAAAATACTCTGTCCGACAGTGATACTTCTTGCAGATTCTTGAAACCAAGACCCGCAAACTGGAGCAGCTAGTCCGATTAAAAGATGCCAAAATACAGGCTCTCAGGTCCCAACTTCAGGGAATGGGACATGTGCAATGACATCAGCTGTTTCAAGGCCCCAGGCTCGCCAATTGTAGCCATGTCCAATGATCGTCATTCACATAAGCGTAGATTTGATATTGCAATCTCGCTCCTGAATTTTTCTGTGGCTTGGTGATGTGTGAGTTGCAGACTAGATTTCAGTGCTCCATGCATGCAACGGGACGTCAAGCTCACGCAACAGAGACTGCGAGCAAGGACTGCAGGTGTTACAAAACACAGTGGCTGGCGTGTGAAGGTCGTCTTGTCTGAAAGTCGTTGCAATGTTGGGTTACTGCTCATCTAGCGCACCAGAGGCATGTAAATCTCGCGGCGAGCGTCGCATTCCTTGCGCAGAAGCAGTGTGCGTGTTAAGCTTGACGAATATATGTCAATGAGCATGCCTGGGAGTGTGCTGATCGGCGTATCATCTCCGAACGCTGCGGCGAGCCATCGGTGCAAGCCTCCCACTTCAGAGTTTTGCTATATGATACGAGAAGTGTCAGAACACCTGGCGATGTGCGACACAAAAAATTCCGGCCGTGGGAAGTCATTGCGTTGCTTTGCCGATGCACTCACTATCAGTGCTGCCATGCAGTCCTCCATGGGTGGCTGGTCATGCCATGATGTACTGTCACATATACTTTTCTGGCCGTGAACCAGAAGCCAATGATTGCCTGGTGCGGCTGTGTTGTATTTCTTCATCTTGGCGCACTGCTCACGCTCTGCGCAATCATGGCGTTCTGCATGCTTGAATGCTTGTGCAGGCCATCGCAATTGCGGCTCTATTTCTGGCATGTAAGGTTCCGGAGTTGACAGGATCAGCTGTACAGACGGAAGGCAATGATCCTCTCATGGCTGACTTTGACAGGGGACACCTGGCGGTGGTCGTCAGAACATGCCTAGAATGGGTTGCATTTCATGAACACCAGCGCCCCATGACAAACGGTAGGCCACAAGTCAAGATCAACATTCCGGTACTGACACCGTTTCGTCTACCTTTACCAGTCAATATCTGTGTGTGTCAAATCACTTGACGATCATCCGAGTGTAGCGCCAGGAGCGGCCGATGAAGGAGAGAGTCCTGGCTGCAGAACGAGCAATTCTGATGGACTTGGGTTATCAATTCGTAGAATATCCTCTGCACGGTGAGGTATATCAACGATGTCAAGGAATCCATGCTTCTACGGAGCTGACACAAGCTGCCTGGAACGTTGCCAATGACAGGTACTGCAAGAACCAACTTGAACTCCAATGCAAGCACCGGTGCATCGTATTCAACGCTTCACATTGATATGCTTGTACCCCGGTCACATATCAACTGCGTATGGACACTCAGTCCTCTGTGCGAGCTGTGCACAGTCGTGTTTTGCTGCTGGCATCCTGGTCGAGATACCATGATTTTCAGGCCATGCAGACAAAGCACAGTGTGTCTTGCAGCTTTGCATCCTCGATAACATTGACTGCAAGCTGTAACGATTTGGCCTGGGCAGTCATTGATACCGCAGCCAGGATGATTGGTCAGGAGGAGTGTCTCCGCACCTCTGGCGGTTCATTTGCATGGGAGGAGCAGGGCCTGGAACTGCATGTGCTGGAAGGTGCGGAACGACATTGCCTGCAGACACATATCAGCTTGATCGCATTGAATGCGTTTCGTCTGGCATTGTGACGCTTCTGATGATGATGTGAGGCTGTTGCACTCGTGTTCAGCATTTGATGTGTTATATGGCGACAGAACGATTCACGTGCCCACATACAGCGCAATAGACTGACCTGGAGCTAAATAGGCACGGTACTGGCAGTGCATAGCATGCGCATGTGTAAAGGCTGCATGCACTGAGTGATTCGTGCGCTGCAGGTATTTCTGTACTGCTGCGAGGACTGTACACGTTGCATCAGTGATGGACGGGTCACCAATTGTGTAGGGAAACCTCACGCTGAGGGTGGAGACAGATGATTTTGTGCAAACTGGGGTTGAGTGACCCAGGTCAGCTGTTACTGCCCCGGAATGTACAGGCGTTGATTGTGTGATGGCCTGTGCCCTGGATGGTCACATGTAATTGTAATATGCAATGGCGTCACAGCTCCCTCCATCGCAACCAAAGTCGGATACTAAATTTTAGGTTACTCGATCTATAACGTCTGGGTATTCAGCATTCCTAGAGCTGTTGGGATGGATTCTCGCCGCGTGTGCACCGGGTCCAGTGTCCAATAAACCACGCAGTCCGACAATCCGTCCGTGGTCCCGAAATCAAGTAATTTTGGCTATACAAGACCTCATATCCTTCCATTAGACTATGGAGACTACGTAACACGGTGATCGCTGTTGTACTGGAGCCATGGTCAATATCGCCATCTCTGTCACAGCGCCGACTGCAAATTTGCCCCGAAAACATGTTAATTTACTGTTGAATATCGCCATGGGAAGAGGGACATAGGTTGCAAGTTTCGTGAACGTGCTGCGTTCGATTTCACGAGCAGCTGCTGAACCTGAAGTCCCATAGCAATGCAGCTACAACGTGCCGCCGCACGCTATTGCCGCGAATGCATATACAGTTTCTCCTTTACGTCGTCGCATTCCGCGCTTGGCTGCTTGCCAAGAATATCATGCAGCTGTGGGTACGTATCAGCTCTGACGCAATGCCGGTGACGGATGTTCAGGCTGCGCCTTTGCATCACCAGTACACAGATGGGAAAAAGCAGGAAGTCTGCATGTGGTGATGTGTTGTTTTCACATTCTGCGTTGCTTTGAACATGTCAACGCATCATGCAGGAGGAAACCAGTGCCTGTTGTTGGACTTGCCCCGGTACCATTGCTGTTCGCAAAGATCCTGCACTTAACATGCATGTGGTGCATACCGATCTTTTTCCACATCACGAATTTCTCGTCGTCAGCCAGGTTGCAATTCCTCACATGCTCTTACATTGTGCAACACTGGAATCTCGCGTTTTGGGGGCTGCTTGGGTGGAAGTGTCATAGAAAACCAGCTCAGCCTCCTCACAACCTCCGCAATCCTGGTGACCAGTTGACTTAGCAATGACGACAGCCACCATGCTGGTGGTCTAGACTGTCCTGCGTGTGAGGCTTATGGAGTCCTTCGCATGATGATGCATCCATTCTTTACAGGGACTCAAATACCAAGCGCATGCATGATACTACATGCCAATCCCAAAAATATTCCACGAGCATAGCCTGTGCCGAGAATTCTATCGAGGAGCTGGCAGAGCAAAGCGATTCTGAGTCGCATAGACCGTTTGATGGACGTCACGCCTCTCCTATCGAGTACCAGGATGCACTACTCGTGGACACGCTTGCTCTGATGAAGTCTTTTGAAAGTAGTGGACTCAGTCGAGAACAAGCCGAAGCTATTACCCGCCATATCACACAGCTGATTTTATCACAAGCATCCCGCAATCGTTCGTGCTTCACATCCAAAGAGGAGATGGAAAGGATTATTGTGACAATGGGTTCGAAGCAGCAACAGCACAAACAGGAGATGCAGGTGCTTAACAGCAGCGCCTTCGCCTGATGCTGGGCACTGCCACCCACATCAGGCCCATTGCTGTTCCATGAGCCTGAAGCTCATTTTTCACAGACAATGCATATGGTTCCTGGTGAAACATACGCATTCAAACTGTGTTACAGGTTGCTCATGAAGTTTACTCGGGAGCCATGAATAAAGAGGCGGAGCGTTTGAGTGGTCAGCTAGCTGCCTTCAAGTCTGACATCAAGCATGAGGTGGGTCCACTGTTGCAAGCGGCAACGATGGTACATAAACAATGAGAAGTTCCTCGTTTTTGCTGTGCTGATCAACTCCAACTACCACATGCCGCAGGTCGACAAGCTCACGGCCAACCAAAAGCTAGATTTGAACTTGGAACGCGGGCGGCTGCGTGATGATCTCCAACTTCTCCGAGATAAACTCACAACATTGCGTACTGCACTGGAACGGGAAGTGCGTCTACCGTGATAATTTTCCTGTTTTGATTGGGCAGACTGTGGGATTACTTGTTTGTTATGGGATCGCTTGTTTGTGCTTGGTGGTATTAGTGTTCGTCTTGCAGTTCACGTTAACGTCGTTGTGAGTTGATATGTGTACTGTTCAATCAGTGCTTGGCTAATGCAGGTAAATATCGTCAGGACTGAAATGGAGTCGTCAAAAAGTGACATATTGAAGTGGGTGTGAATGCTGCGTGCTACGACTGATACCATTGTGCCAGCAGCAGCTTTCTGCATCACTATAATCGTGGACTGGCTGGTATCATTGCTACATGTGACACGTGGTGTTGGATGCAGGTCATTGTCACTGTCGTGGGCCTACTGGGAGCTGGGTTCGCCGCGATTCGATTGGCTATGGCATGAAGCTTTTTGCTGTGATTCACGGAACTGTTGGTGCCCGGATACTGACACAGTGATATTGTACGTAGATGCCTGACATATTTTCTGCAGCAGATGAGGAAGCCTTTGACAGTGGTGATATATGTGACATCGCATATATTTGGCCTTCTGTTGAATATGTGTACTTACACCAGCCGCATCGCATACTGCATGTGGAACTGGTCTACTTGCAGCTGAGGTAACACGAAAATGACACTGCTTGCTTTTCAACGCCTCGTTAATCACATGTGAAGGCCCGGGGTACATAATCACGGTACATAATCACGTCCCTGACGTACTGAGTAATCTTGTCACGAATTTCACCGCTGCACAGCCCAGAAAACTATCTTTCAAGGCACACCTGGCATTGGAAACGGAGTGAGCGATGCCAGTGCCTGAGTACTGTGTGGTAAGGACCAATGCTAGGCTGATGTGCACGCGTAAAGCACATATTGTCAAACCTCGTGCAGCACATTCTGACTTGATTTAAATGGACTTATTACTCGAAAAAGAAAGTCTGGTTTTGACTCGACATGTTACTAGAATCAGTCCTGCATACCAACAGGCATGAGAAATTGTTACTGGTGCATGTCGTAGCCACCTCAACATTGGTTGAGGTCAGCTGGAAGACAACACAATGTTCGATCTGGCCACAAGACGTTCTAATTATGGATTCATCACCGGCTAAAACCTAACACACTAGCGATCACTGCAAAAACCAGGTACCTGGTAGATATACGTACAACACCGTGTCACATTTCACCGTGCTGGCAAATCTATCGCCCACCACTGTCTCGTCGTAACTCAGTCAAAGATCCATCAGAGCTGCATCAGCCAACAAACTCAGGGCTCCTGTGTCGCAGACTCGCTCAGCCTTCACAACCACTTCAGGGCTTGACTTGCTTGAAGTGCGAGTTCGGTAGTGTGACTGCTTCAAACTCTCGGCTTCAGGAGAAGCGCGGGGAGATTGCGAGCTGGGACATGCTCGCTTGCGTTCAGGAATCCCTTGCGGTGTCCCTGTGCTGGACATCCTCTTTATTGGTAAAGGTGGGAGGCTACCAGATGCTTTTGCAGATGGTCCATGGTCGCTCTGTGGAAGCTGCTTGAGAGGAGCAACCATGCACATCATTGGCACCAGCATTTGTTGAGCAACGCCATTATGGATGACCGTGCTGGGCACAAACACTTTGCGGTATTGGGGTGCAGACTTTTGCCCACCAGCGGCTGTCGATGTAGACCCATTGGGCATCGGTGGAAGACTACATGCTGAAGTGTTCCGAACAGGGAGAGGGACTGGGATGCCTAGTGCAGACCCATTTGCATCAGGTTTAGGTGGTACTAAGCTTGTGGGAAAAGTGATTGGGGGGTATGGGAGCGAGGCCGAAGGGGATCCTGCAGAAGCCTTCAGAGAGGCGATTGGTACTTGACAGCTACCGGATGGCATGAACAGCATACTGCTCCAGCTCGGCTGCTGAGCATCGCTGGGTTGATTCGAGCAGGGCTCCGCATCACTGCTCTGTTCTGCCTGCATAACATGATGCAGAACTCAGGCCACACACCAATAAGGCAAACATGCGCAGGCCCCCCCTCGAAAAACTGTCGCTCGTGATTAAAATGTTGCTGAAACGTCGCAATCATGGGGCAGTCGCCCGAAACCAAGGTCATGTCAGCGACAACAGTAAAGAAGCGCCCATCAACACATATCAAGAAAGCTGCATCTGCAAGACTCAATGCATGTACTGCCATAGCACCACAAACAGTCTGAATAACTGACCAAGCGCTGGGATTGTGCAAGGGCTCGGTCGCCGAGGGCTGTATCGAAAGTCGGGTCACTGACCGTCGCCCGCATCCGACTAGCGTGAACGGCACAAACCATAATCCTATACTATCAATCTGATTCACCTCAACTTCGTACGGCGACTAGCTGAGTAAAACCCCCGGGAGCCGAAAACTTTGAGGCACGTGCAACTGTGACGAAGCACGATGTCGTAGATACTCCGGACGACATATCTAGAGCCCAGCGGTGCGACGGACGCGTTCGGCACGATCACCCACATGTCACTTCAAGCAGACTAGGCCTGGCAGGACGATATTTCATTGTGACGACAGCGTGGAGTCGCAGATCGAAGGGCAGGGGATGTCGGCATCAAACGTACGACATGCCGTGAGCCCGCTGACCTTATCTTGTTAATCTACGGCGCCCACAGATTCAAATATGGAAACCAAATGATTTTCTATCATCGTCCGGGGTCAAATATGGCGCTTGAATACGGCGCATGAGCCATCCCACGACTGTCGAAGTCGGGGTGAAGCAGCTTTGCAATCCATTATGACTCGTTTCCCGACATGCAGTATTGCATTTGGCGTGCTTACACTCATTAATCCCTGATGCTGCGGTGGCGGTACCTGCTGGCGTCGTTGGCGAGACCTTGTCATTGGTGCATCTTGCGTTCGAGCACCAATCGATTCCGAACCACATGAACCTTCCCGCTGCTCGTTAGGAATTGCTGCTTGTGTGCTTGCGTCGCCATCACTTTCAAGCTGAGAACCTCTCACGGCTTCACTGGAGCGATTTTTCGGACCCGCAGTGACACACATCGTCATCGTGGCCGCTTTGCTACACTGGGTAAGTCTAATTCGTAGTTTTCATAGATTAATATCAATAAATGTTCTCACGAAACGGTTGCGTTCAAGATCAAGGATGCGCATCCACAGGAACACGTGCTTGTATTAGCTCGTCTGGTCACGAAAGTTTCTCACAAGGAAGCATCACCATGCCACATCTACACAACAACTGCATCTTGCAAGACCGGCACGGCCATACGCAACGCCGAGAGCGTCTGGCGCAGCGAAAGCACGAGCATGAACGAGGCGTTCAGCTGTACCACTCCAGTGCCAGTGCCAGTAATCGCGCTAAGTCGCAAACCACAAGCGACATGCCCCGTGGTATATCTAAAAGAATCTTGTCCGGCTTTGATGTGATTGATTCGTTCCTCCGCGTAAGAGCAAAGAGACTTTCGCGTCACGATCCAAGTAGACCAGCCAGAGCCATGCTGTTGGAATCCATTCTGCGCATTCGGTGTTCTGTGCCCGAGTTCCAGCAAGGGAAATTATGTCCACGAGCGCGTCGCACATGGCAAGTTCGCCTCCGTGGATATCGTATGCTACGCCCATGCAACACTCCTCTCGGCGCCAAGGCCACGTGTGCATGGTGTTCATGAGCACTTGCGATGCGAGTGAAGTGCAACAGGTCCGTTGTGGTCAGCAAAGAAGTTTGGTGACGGTATCTTGGGTCTAGATCTGGGCCGACACAGAAGTCCTGGCCGGCTGCCGGATCTGCAGCTGGCCACAAACCCCTGGGTTTCGAACACAATCGCGCGCGACCACCTCGCTTAGCACAGGAGGAGGCCCTGTGAGTTGCGTGCGGTTG
>JAUMHO010060965.1:0-21268 GCA_032360965.1 Ulva armoricana
GGCATGTGTGGCACTCCCGCATGTTGGAAGACACGTTCAGGAGTAGGATGGGTACAGGTGGGTGGGCTGCTGCGCAGATGTGGCCACGGTCAGGGGGGGATGAGTAATGCGACTGGTGAATGCAGTGGCCACCAGCTGCAGTGCATCGGGCACGCACGACGGGGCAGCCCATGCGGTGCGACAAGCGTGCAGCAGAGCCTTGTACGGGGCGCCTGAAACAGCTCGGATTGCGCTCTGAACAATGCGAGATGAACATGAGCTGGGCGGCTGAAAAGCACGTGATATGTGGTGCGACACATGTACATTGGCACGCAGAACAGCGGTTTCATACACATCCGTCGACCTTGAGAGCTATCCATTGTCAGAAAGATATCTTTGCACTGGATACTGTCGTAACAAGTGTGTGGGAGCCTCGTGGATGGCTTCCGATGTCCATCCCTTTAAAATTGTCGCTCAGTGCGCGCAAGGCTCGACGTGTACAGCGGGTCGCACGCTCACAAACGACTTCCGTAACATGGGGAGATACTCTCACTACGAACAGGAATAGTACCATGCTTCCAGTGCGTACATGAAATGGTGGCATGGGATCTGTACAGTTTGAGCATGCTCAAGCTGCCACATATATGTGGCACACGCATTGCCAGCGAGACACACCGCTTCCGTCTGCGTGTATCACGCAAGCTAGAGAATCTCCAACGTGTGCAACTCGGATAGTGGAAGCGTCCACCACCGACAGCGTGGCCGTCGTGCCGGATTTGTCGCCAGCCGACGAGGAACGCCACGATTCATCCGCATCCAAGAAGAACTTTTCTGCATCAACACCACAAAAATCAACGATTTGTCATATGAAAAGAGCCACACTCGAGTCCGCAATGCCCTAGCACCGCGCCCATATGGCATGCCATATCTGTGGTTCCGATGACGGAGCTCTCGAGAGCATGGCGCATCAACCCACGTGCACCGACATATGATTCGGGATGAATCTACAGAGCAAGGCGCACCGACTTGTTCTTTGTTCAACATTGAGCCCTCTTGCATTGCCTGAAGCAACGCTTGGGCGCAAAATCGGGAACAAGCTGTTCCGCCGTGTCCGTCGCAGACGGCTGCAATACGGCTTGCCCCTGTGCCACTGTCACAGAGTACATAATCCTCGGAGTCGAGGATGGGATCGCCTGGGTTGAACTTTTTTCCTCTTGTGATGAACACGCCTTGAGCGTCATCGCCGCTCTTGATGGCCCCATTCTCGGGACGAAGGGACGCAGGAAGCGCAAACGTATACTTAGGCATCTTTGTAAGAGGTTTTGTACGACGATGTTTAGCCTTCTAGCCAAAATGAGGCGTTGCTGGAATTTTCCCGGCTGAATATGTCCTAGATCTAGACAGCTATGACGCAGCCCTTCTACAGATCGTAACTTGGCGATGATTGCGAAAGTGTCGGAATAGAGTGTGCACAAAGAGCAGTTGCAAGATGGTGAGGCTCGAGGCTTTTATAGTCTGGGTGAATGCCTTGCTCGTGTGAACCATCGTTCTCCTCAAGCTTGCGCACTGCGCAATGGCGAAAAGCGCACCATGTGCTCACGCGCTACACCGCGGTACCCGGCTACCTCGAAGGGGTAATCTCATGACAGTGCTGAGGATGATCACCACATGACTAAGCTCTGCTGCCACGACTGTGGTGTCACAAGCTTATGCCTCCAGGAATCACTTCCGGACACCGTTTCAGAGGCTGCCGTACCCTTGGTGATGCCGGGCCTTTGTTAGATTTCCGGGTTTATATTAAGACAGGTTGACGTGTAATTTGACGGGCAGCGAGTATTCATCGGTGTGACAGGCATCGGTGTGCACGTCTCCATGCTTCTGGGCATGCGCAGCCTTGCCGCAATCGCGCCTGCGAAGGCATCTATGCGAATGCGGCATCTATGCGAATGCGGCATCTATGCGAATTTACATATATAGAGTGTGGAAGCGCGCAGAGATATCAAGTACGTAAAGTATGTGTGTTGACTTCGTTGGGTCAGTGTGTGCCAGCTGCAGGCTACACACACACAAACCGAACTGTGCCCCTCTTCGTTGTAACCACAAACCAAATCGCTAGAATCCTTTCAACGTCCCAAGTGTGGCAACAGCAACGCAGAAACAGTCCGACCCTCGACCGAGCCCTGGAGCCCTGCACACCGTAGAAATCTGCACCCCACACCGGTGCCAGGCCAGGATGCCTTGGGCTAGTAATTCAGATGGGGACACGGCAACCTCCTCCCCGGGGGCGCCGCAATCGGAATGAGTCAGGAACGGTGCGAATAGAAGACATGTACTGGGCGAGGAGGGGCAGGCAGGGGAAGGGTCGGATGTGTTAAAGAGGTGGATGGGGTAGGGGCACATGTATGCTTGAAGGCATGAACAACTGCCTGTGTCGAGCCCTGCCATCGAGGCAAGCATCTGCACATGAAACGGAACCTGATGTTGTGCGTTACACCAAGATGAAGTCCAAAGTCTTCTCGTAGCTCTAGCACTCGTTAACTGTGGATACGCAGTATCATACCCGGCACCGCAGATACGCACGACTCAACGGGATGGTCCTAAATGCATGTAAGCGAACTGGACACAGCACGCCTGATGTCCCATCACAGGCACATGGCGGTTGAGTAGCCTGCCCAGTCCGTTTGCAGTCTCACATGCGGCTGTCACAGCTGTTCTGATCCGGCACACTCATCTCAGTCGAGGCCCCGCAGCATCTGTCTGATCAACCCGGCGAATGTCCAGGCTTTACGTGCATTTGACGCAACTACAAGTGCTGGCCACGCCAGCCCCAAGCTGCCACACGAAACACCTGGCCGATCAGCCACACCGACCGTGTGAAGCGCGTGTCATCTGCAACCACGGGCACCACTCCCCTTCGAGCGGACCTCAGCCACACCAGTGCAGCCTCGCCGCAAGCCGGGCGATGAATCACAGCAACTGCACACACCGAGACGGCAGCCCAGGTCCGGACGCGGAACAGGCAGTTACAGTAACTGGCATGGCACACTTCATCCCGGACACTGGCATGAGCTGATGTTGCACCGTTACCTTGTCATGCGTTGGCGCAGGGAGGCCCCTGGTACGGTGTACGTCGGTATCATCACACTCTCCCGCATGGGACTCTTTCTAGCATGCGACTCTGCTGTACCTGACATGGACCGCATGAGCCACTGGGAGGCCCGGCTGCAGCGCACGCAGCACACGGCTGCAATGGCATGCACGCGTAAGCCACGGACGGTGATGTGACCGTGTGGGCGGGGGCCCGGCTGCCGGAAGCTTGTTACTAGCATTCACAACCTCGGCGAGGCGCACCCCAGTGATCCGGCCTGCCCGGGGCACCACCTCAAACGCAACGCACAGCATAAAACTCGTCGTAACCACGGTCGCGTGTTGGCGAGGCAGCAGATCGTCCAAACGGCTCTGCAGCCCAGCCCTAGTAAGCACAAGCCCCCCCCCTTCCCGCGAGTCCTGCCTGCAATGCGCCGCTAACCTGCTACACTTCTGCATCCTCGCGGACACTCACGGCCACACGCACGCCCCAGCTGAAGGCTGCAGCTTTGGACACTCTTCTGCGGCGAGGGCCGTCCGTGTCGCCGACAGCCGCTGGCCGTCCATCCACTCTGCCAGTCTCAGCCGCGCGTGTGCTCATGAGCATTGCCTGCTGCACGGGCTGCACCCCGCAGCCAACACGACAAGCAGCAGCTGTGCCACAAGCAGCCTACCAAGACCGCAGCAGTACTACACCGCCGTCCACTCTCCCAGCACATGTCTCTGCAATCTCCCCCCCCCTCCCCTGTACCAACATCTGCGGCCTCCTCGTCATGACTCCAGACCCCCTCTGCCCTGCCCGCCCCTCCTCCCGCCCAGCTGCAGAGTCAATCCCACATGCCCAGCCCGTCTAAATCTGAATTCTCAGGCGCACCCAGGTGGACCGCACAGGGGTGTGGCTACGCCACGGACGCGGCCGTTGCACGGCGCGCTCACCCCAGTTATTCCTCCTGCCCGCCCCACTAACCCGCCTACAGAGTCCGCGATGTTGAGCGCACGGCACGTCCGCAATGGATGTACGTGCGCACCGCATGTGCGACCGGCGCGTCAGAGCTCCTCCCGTGCTGCTGCGCCACCACCTGCCAGCCGCTCCTCATCGCCGTCGTCCTCGCCGAGACCACCGAGCAGGTCATCCATGGCCTCGTCCGCGTCGCCGGCGGCGCCGGCCTTGGAGCTGCGCACGGCGTACGCCCACCCGAGGTAGCGCGTGTCGTCCGAACACTCCCGGAACTCGACGTCCCGCTGCTGCAGCACCCACGGCCACTCCGACCACCGCCACTCCCACTGCCCGGCCTCACACATGCCCTGCATGCAACATCCCGAGTGTGCCGGCGCGCTCAGCCCCACTCGCATCTCCCTGCGACGGCGCACCACACGGCGGCAGCCTACACGACGCGCGCCTCGTGTGATGCTGCAGCTGTTCCGCGTCGCCGTGCGTAGTCGCGCCAGGTCTGTAATACACGAACCCGATGCACGTGCAGAACCGTCGCTGTGGCATGGCCCACTCGAACCACACATGCCTGTGAACGCTGGGAACACGATTCCAAACAGAGTGAAGAACGTGACGAGGGGTGGGGAGAGGTGCACCTGGAGCTCCTCGTGGACCATGTTGAAGCCCTCCTCGGTCGCGAGGCGCTTCATCTCGCCGGGCTGCACTCCGAGGCGCCAGTCGTACAGCGCCGGCGGCACGTCCCGCAGCACCTCGGTGTGCCACACCAGCGACAGCCAGCTGCGGATGGAGCGGTTGCGCGTGCTGAACACGATGATGCCGTCCGGTCGAAGCACCCTCCGCACCTGCGCCCACTCCCCGGGATCAGCCGGCGGCCATGTGGTGTGTGGCGTGTGGTGGGCATGCAGCGCTGACGCAGCACCGAGCGGCGGTGAAGCTCGCATCTGGCAGCTGAGCCGCTGCCGGCTCGCTGCCGTCGCTGCGCCGCCAAGCTGATGCTGGGAGCCAGCCGGAGTGGTACACACGCATGGTATGTACATGGGATACCTACTTGGTACCAACAGGGTATGCACACATGGAATGATGGCGCCTGTCGCATGCAGGGCTGCTGTGCCTGTGGTTACGTGAACAAGCAAGGGCACGACGACAGAGGCGTTCACGCGAGGCAGCTGCGGTGCATGCAGCCCTGGCTGTGGGATCGTGGGTGAGGAACAGGAGGGAGCACCGTCTGGGGGTTGGCCTCGGACAGGAAACTGCTTTGAGGGCAGCAGGCGGCGACCGGCATTCAGTGCGGTAGCTGCGGGCGCACCTGGCGCTGCGGTGTACATGTACTGGACGTGCATGTGTGCTGAACGTGTAGGCAGTCAAGCATGGGGGGGGCAGGTGGCCTTGGGCGGCTCAGTCTGTGAGGGGGACTCGAGGGATGGTGGAGCTGAAGGTACGAGGCACACACCTCTCGGAAGGCAGCACGCAGGTCTGGCATCTCTTCAAGGACGCTGAAGAGGAGCACGGCATCGACGGAGGCGTCGGCGAGGGGCAAGCGGTCGACAGGTGCATGCAGGAAGGTGGCGTTGGCGCTTGGCTGTGTGGGTTTGCCTTTCTCAAAGGCGGCCTTGGCCACATCAAGGGATGCCTTGGCCTGGTCAACGGCAATGACACTCCAGCCTGGTACTGCAGCTATCTCTGTCGCTGCATAGCCGCGAGCTGTTGCGTTGTACGGTGGATGAAGCATGCAATCGGACCAACTGTTCTGCGGCCACTGTGCACAGTGGGTGCTGCCACAACACCTGACGTAAACGACACACCTGCGAAAACACATGGTGCATCGATGAATTGAGAGTTGCCGAGGCAATCGTGTGGTCAGTGTCCTGTGCGAATGGTGATGAGATGTATTGGACCGTACTGATGTACCCTCCTCCACAGCCCAAGTCGGCAATGACTTGTTGCTTCCTTTCCGTGTTCCCACTGTTACGCATGATCTTGTCTACTGCATATGCGATTTGAACTTTCGTCATGGCCCTCGTAAAGTTGAAGCCCTGGTCGCGCTCGCTTGCGCGTATTTGTTCCGGCACTGGACCATACCTGGAGTCAGTAGCTTGGTTCAGCATGAGATCTCGCTGGAAGCAGCACCGCGATGGGCACGAACAAGGGCCAGTCAAAGAGAAATTCAGACAATCTATGACTGTGGGAGTGCCCACCATGATTTGACCCATTGTGGATCGTTGTACAGGTCAGTCTGCACCGAGCTGCCCGACGCTGCGCTGAAACGATCGGGATGCTCTATGGGTGGCAGTATTTGCAACGCAGCTACCTCCCGATGCAATACGCAAAACCAATACGTCACGGCTACTACAAGTGAGTGCCCGCGCGATTTGGGCGCGGTCCTGGGGCGCATGTTGAGCGCACAACACCTTCCACGAGCGAATTCATCAATCACGCAGCCGAGCACAGTATACCCCCACCACGGATGGGAACACGTATTGATAGGTGTTGCGTATGCATGCCGTTGATAAAATACATTGCTGCCTCCGGGGCGCGCAAGTCTGTCGGGGAATCACCTGTAGACATTTGCCGAGACATCGCTACATGTGCCGTTTGAACGATGCAGGGAAAGTGCTTCAGGCATCAGGTGCGCAGGCAGCCTGTCGATTGTAGACGCATGATCAGGTATCTTCACTTGCACCGCGCCCTCATGCCCGGCCTTCAGGTTGCCGGCTTTGGACAGGTGCAGAACCTCTAGAACAACCTGTGACTGCGACATAGATGCGCTGCGCCAACAACAAAAACTGATGAGTGTGCAGTTGAAAATTGGTGCATCTGCCGAGCCTGCGGTATTCGAATGGCTACCGTGCTCCCTCAAGACAACGGGGCCTTGCAAGAAAGATGAGTACTTCATTGTCCGGGAAGACGACAGCACGACACCCAGCACCCCAGTTGTTCATATGCGAGGAAGGAAACTGCTAGGTAGTTTTATTTCATTAGCTCAGAAGGGATTGAGTTTGGGTCATTTCATGCAAAACGTTGACACAATTTGTGGGCCCTCATCCCAGCTGCTTTGTGCAGGGCTTCAAACTCAACTCCCCGAAGGATACACACTATTACACCTACAGCGAGGTAAAACAAGCTTGGTAGGTGAAAACCTCCAGGCAGAGTGGGAGGCTGTCAGTACCTCACGCGACTGCCGGGTGTGGGAACATGATATCGCACCGTGCGAAAGCACAGGAAGGATACGGGCAATGGAATGGCTACAGCTGGCACCATCCATGCACGCACCCATCTTGGTGGATGAGGTTGAAGCCAGGCTGGCCCAAGCAGCTGGGTCAAGTGCAGTCAGCCCTGCTGAAGCCCAGGACAAGGGTGTACCATAGAATGTCTGCAAGCTATATATTGTACTGTTGTGGTTGCTATTGTTATGTATGTTGAGTATGTGTTACACGTGGTAAATGTCGCGTGTGACAAGTGGCAGTCCCAACCTTCCCACTTTCAGGACATACCACCCACAAACCCTGGGCAGCTGGGCGCACATCACCGTTCCCACCTTTGGCTGTGCACTCCTGGATCAATGATCCAGCATGTCCTTCTATTGAATGCCATACTACTATTTGTCGTGGACGCTTGCCAATGGAATTTTGCCTCTGGCAAGACAGCAGGTGCACGGTTTGTGGCAGCCATGCAACTTTCAGAACCCCGGCTTGCACTGTGACAACTCAGAACTGTGACCGTGGCGCATTGTCACAAATGCCCTGTCGCTGATGGTTAAGCGCTGTGTCACCCACACCCAATCGGCCTTCCTCTGACCGGACAAGGTCAAGCCCTCACTGTCCCCTCAGGATGCTCTATGCCTGCTGCACTGACCATGGCCAGCATTTAGGAGACCCTTTGAGCTGAACACGCGACTGGGCCAAACTCGCTTTGCAATCCCCATGGACTGGCTTGAAGTACTGTGATGTCCCTGTGGATAGATCATCATTGTTGGGGTTTGCTCTGTAAAAAGGCCTCGATCTTGTCCTGGAAGACCACGCCAGATGACACTGCCATGATTGCGACAGTCACGCCCTGCAGCAGAGACAACTCAAAGCCGGGTATTGGTCTGTGCAGCGGCTTAGATTTTCGACACGCTGTTTGCATGAACAACACCAGCATGCTGATCCATGAGACTGGCTACTGATCCGTGGGACAGTGAGTGTCTGGCTCGGTAGCAGGCAAGATAGCCTTGGTAGAATCGTACTTGGAGAGCTACACGTGCTCGCATGGAGTGCTGGAGCAGGTTTGCGTGCCCCTGCAGGCATCAGAGGCAGATATGAGTGCCTTGCGGTTACACCAGACAAGTCGTGGCTGATCATGCAGTCAAACAACGTGCTGGCGTACCTTTTTTGATGCGTAAATCATTGTGCATAGCGCTCCGACAGTGGCTGCACCACCTGCGCGAACAACGACGAGGGCGTGAACGCGCCACAGAAAGGTGTCTGGCTGTATCATCAGCTCAAACATCAGCTCAAACAGCGGAGCATACCGACCGCAACCCAGGGATTCTTCAGTTTAACCTGTTTCGGAGGGGGCAGTATGTCATCCTCGCTGCCAGACATGATCGCGGGCTGGAAGTATGCTCGAGACGTGCCCGTTGCTCAAAGCCAGGCACCGTCGGGGCGAGCGAAGACAGCCGAAAGATACACTGTAATCACGGACAAATAATCGCCTAGGAGGGTTGCTGACAATCACACTGGAGACGTTTGTGTTGGTGTTGCAGGCGGGTGGTGTTCCAGGCGGTCTTGATCGTTTCACAGCTAATCCGTAGGCCTGATGAGCAGCTCCGGCTGTGGGGAACACGCTACTGTCGAGTGAGAGTATCACAACTCCTCGGGTTGTCACAGCTGTGCGCATTGTTTTGATACTGTTCCATCTTGAGGCCATGCGGTGCGGGGTGTTGTACGTGGTGAAATGCATGTGCAGCCCAGAGCCGAACGGAGACATCAGACACTCGCTCAATCCTCATGCACAGGGATTACGTCGTCAACGTGCTCAGCACACCCTGCGTTCGCGCCATTGGCCTGACGTGTTTGTGCCAGTCCCGTGCGCGTGAGTCGGTGTCTACGTCGTTGCGCACCGGTATTCGGGCTGCTGTACGTCACGTACACGGTTAGGCTTGGCACTCCTCTTCAGGGGCTCATGCAAGGCTGCTACGCCCGCGTCGAGCTGCGTTCCGGCTGAACCTGAACTGCCTGGTACTTGCGCGATTCAGCTCCAGGTACCCCCGCGCACACGTGGCACGCACGCAAATTGCAGACAAACACGCAACCGTTACGCACACACGCGTGGACCAGGCAGTACAAATTTCAAGCAAAATCTGAAAACCGGAAGCCACTGGCGCACGTGGATCATGCGTGCTTCGTTTCTGTCACATGAAGTTCTCACGCGACAACAGATCGCACAGCCCACCCAAATATATGTGAAAAATTAGAAACTACCAGGGCCCAGAGAGCCAGTCGATTTGATTGCCGCAGCGCAGCCCCGCCCGCCGCCGCCGTGCCACATGCAGCCAGCATGCCCAGCACCCGAGCCCGCCAGCACAGCCGGCACGCCTCAGCACTGTGCCCAGCGCGCAGCACGCGGCGTGGCCAGCGCAGCAGGCCATACCCGCCTCGCCAATCCGTGACCGCCCGCCCCGCAGGCCCTCTCCCGTCTACACCCACCGCAGAGGCGGCATGCTCCGCATCACGTCACGTGTGCATGAGCCACTCCGCAGGGCACACCGCAGGCCGCCGGGCCGCGCACACGCCGCAGCACACGCCACAGCACACGGCGCCGCTGCCAGCGCACGAGGGGCACAAGGAAAGCGATCCGCACGTGCCTGCAAGCTGGGACCGCTTGCAATCAGGGCCCCCAGCCTGCGTGCACCCATCCATCGAATATACACCCCTTCCACAGCATCGGCACGGGACGGTCAGAGGAACTCCCCGGTTGGACTGGGGTCCCGCTCCGAGTCCTGCACTCGTTTCCACTGCTCCGTCACCCACGAGATGGACGGCCTCTGGCTGGGATCCCGGTTGAGAGCCTTCAGCAGCGGCCCCTTGTAGTCACCGAGCTTGTCCATCATCGTGGGATACGAGGGGTTGCCCACCTCCCACGGCAGCGGCGCGTCCCCGGTGAGTTGTGCGAGCACCTGCAGCCACAACCCCCGTCACAGAACGGCTTCAGCGGCGCCTGCACCTGCCGCACCGGCCACGGTGTCGCTCCTGCGGAGCTCGAGCGAGCGGTTCAACTGAAACGGCCGCCGGTGCCGCGGTCACACTGCAGCCTGTCGGAGGGGTCAACTGCCGGTGGCGTGCATGCGGATCATGCAACTCGTCTGTGCTCCACGCGCCGGCGATCACCGCACGCTGGCTGCGGCCGCTGCCGCCACGGCACGTCCCATGCAGCACGCGCAGGTGCGAGAACGGCTCGAACGGCTGTGGCCAGCATGGTGGCGAAACGGGGTGAACGAGACGGGGTGAACGAACGGGACAGGGTGCTCTCGGCTGCGGGGTGCTGACGAGCAGGCTGCAGCGACGGCTTGGAGGCGGGCTGATGGAGTACAGGGTAGCTACGGGCGCGAGCGGTGCAGTGCATGCATGCACCCGCCATCACGGCGGCCGGGTTGCCCGAGGCATGGCCGCCTCGCCGATGCACCTCCCGGCGCGGCACGGCTGCTGTGCAGCAGATCCAATCACGACACCGGCTGCAAATCGGATGCTCACAGGGCATCGGCGGCAGCCAGGGGGGGGCACGGTGCTACCGGGAAACAGTGGCTGACGCGTCAGCCCCATGCAGGGGTCAAAGCGGGCGTTCAGATCGTACAAGGCGCCGCGATGCACTGCGGGGGCAGCGCTCTCAGGGAGCACATTGCGGACGCAGCCCGGCCCGGGTGGACGGCCACGAGGGAACGTGGCACAGCCGTTGGTGAGCCGGGTGTGCAGGTGCAGGCAGATGGGGGGGTTGGTGGGCTCAAGTGCAAGTATCACAGTGCTCCTTGGATTGAATCCAAGGCCCTGCACTGCAGCTGGGCGCAGGCCATGCTGTGCAGTGTAAAAGGTATGGACCAAAACATCCGGTTGGTGGGCACGGGCAGCGGTGGTCTGTGGGCGGCGAGGGTGCGCGCACATCTGGCGGCACTTCCCGCGCGTCGTCCATGAGCCGGAAGCTGCACAGGATCTCCATGGCCATGACGGCAAACGACCACACGTCGAGCGCCGGCCGCGCGGTGACGTCGGCGCACAGACTCGTTGAGCTGTGGCCTCCCTGATGGCTTATCTGCACACCGCTCGACTCTCTCCACACGACAGACGCAGCAGGACATGCGGCGGGGGGGGCTCGGTCGCGCCTCAGCCACCGGGGCATGCATGCAGGCCGCTGCGCATGCGACTTGACGACAGGGCGTGCACCCGGGCGGGACGGGGGGGTGCGCACATGCATGCTCTCTGGGGCGGCGTAGTGCGGCGAGACGTCGGCGAGGCCGGGCGCCCCGCTGCGGCGGACGTCCCCAGCACGCGCAGCGTGGTGGAAGTCCGCCAGCTTCCACATGTTCTCCTGTGGGAACCATTTGACTGTCTTGGGGGTTATGTTACAGTGCACGTAGCCCGAGCGGTGGAGCGTCCTCATGCGGAGCCCCACGTGGACCAGGACCTGCAGGACACCTGCGACGGCTGACGCGGTCGACCCAAACGTGCGTCTGCCAAGTTGTGTGTGCGGAGGCTGTGCCGGCGGGCCACCGCGGTCGCACTGCCAAGGGACCGGCGGCGGCGGCATCCGCGGCGCAAACTCGGCGGCAGCCACTGAACACCGGCGGAGGGTGAAGGAGGGGTCGGACCTCGGCGAGGATTTGCCGCTCCGGCGAGCGGCGGCGGCGCCATTCTGCGAGCGTCTCGCCCCTCTCGATTACCATGCATGGCGGCAGGACGTCGCCGTGGGGTCCTTGCAGGGCGGTTTCTTCGGTGAAGATCTCGCACCGCGGCACGATTCCCCGCAGCGCGGGCATGCCGTACAGCTCCCGCTCCGCGTCAAAGTGGGTGTCGGACAGGAAGAATGTCAGCACAAACGCGAGCTGGTCCCGTGCTCCTATCGCGTGCTGCATCACTGACGATTCTGCACCACGCACGCAGCCGTCTCTCGGCCGCACACTCATGGCGAGCCGCGCATGCCCACACCGCCTTGTCACGGCGACAGTTTGTGCATGAAACAAGATCGACGTGGCAAAGCGAACTGGTTGGGCTCCTGGTGGCTTCACGGACGGTTCCAGAAGGGCACTCGGGCGTGTGGCATGCTTGTCCCGCACGGAGGCTGTCTCGTGGGAGCGGTGAGGGGTCGGCTGCTGAGCGTGCAGCCGATGACAGACCGTAGCCTGCATTGTGTTGGGGGGGTGGCTATACAGCAGTGCACACCTGTGCCGCTGTGGTGCGCAACCATCGCATTGTCATGGAGAACTGTTACTCTGTCAGGTTTGCTTTTGGCGGAAAACCACAAAAAATCAGCTCCACCACGGCTGACCGCCGAGGCTGTGTGAGGGCGCAGTCGTGAGGCGGCGTGCGAATGCAGGCAACTCCTCCAGAGAGCAGCAGGCTGCTTGTGCACAGAGGGCCGAGGGTGCTTGGCTACTTAAATGGCATACCAGCTGCTGAGGTGGCGCTCGTGAGCGGGAGCTGCATGACTAATGCCCTCGCAACGGCCTCCGTGGCATCGCCCCGCAACAGAATGCATGCAGGCGAGCGCGCAGGCGGTCGAGTCACAGCTCGGTGCCTGCCTGCCTGTGTGCACTGGCTCCTGGAGTCGTTCTCAGCTGAGCTGTGATGAGTCGTGCGGGCTCGACGGGTCACCCCAGAGGCCCGCAGAGCCGCTCGCTGCGCCACGGGCATGCACGCGGCCCCAGGGGACCTAGCCCAGCCCAGCACAGCACACAGGCTCCATCAGCCGGCAGCGGTCGCGCGCTCCACCCTCACGTGTCCACCACCACAGCACGCTCTCGCCGCACGATCCAACCCACTGCCATTGCCCACTCTGCATTGCACATGCCGTCCCGCTGCCGCAGGTTGCGCTTGTAGGGTGTGCCTGGATGGCGGAGGTGTGCCAGCGGCGCGGTGGGTGTGCCGCGGGCGTGCTGTGGGCGTGCTGCGGCGACGGGCACAGCATGGGGTGTGGGGCGCAGGGGTTGCGCAGGGGGCGGGAGCAGACCTTGAGTGATCCTGGCGTTCGAGACGAGCTTGAAGAGGTCGCTGATGACGCCGTTGCTGCCAAACGCATCGAGCTGCGCCTCCAGCCAGACGATCTTGTCTTGGATCTCGTCGTCGACGGTGCCGTGCGACGCGACCGGCAGCGCGACGACGTCCCCCGGCGCCACCTGCGGCTCCTCCTCGAGCGGCACGTCATGCATGGCCGCGATGCCGCTCGACGGCGGCGCCGCGGAGGAGCTGTGCGCGTCGAGCGCCACCTTCCGCGCCTTGGCCGTCGCCTGCTTGTGAGGCTTCTGCACCCGCCCGGCGTGCTTTCCCCGCATGATCGGCGCCGTCTGCGACGTGGCCACAGGCGCGCGCCGCCCGTCGGTCTCGCCCCACTGTGTTCTCGCATGTACCGGCTGATTCACCTCCTCCATATGGTCCCCAGCGGCTAGCGGCGGCGTGTGCGTCGGCGTCGGCGCCTGCGGAGAGTACATCGCGGGGGAAGCCGGGGAGACGGGGGAGTCGGCCGCGAGGCCGCGGTTGTCGGCGAGTGGCGGCTGAGCGCTCTGCGACGCGTACGCCGCGGCGGCCGCGGAGGCGGCGTGAGAGTCTTTGCCGTTGGCCGCGCGGGGCCCATGGCTGTACGAGGGGAACGGCGGCGGCGGGGGGTCGTGGCTGTGCGAATGGGGCGCACCGAGCGAGGGGGCAACGGAGTACCCGATGGAGCTCGGGGGCTTGGCTTGGGCCGCATAGTGGTGGTGCGCTTGCTGCATTCGGGCGAGCGCATGCTCAGACGCAGCCGTTGCTGTCACAGCACGCAGCGTGCAGAGCGGGACCGGAACGAGAGTGGAGGTGGTGTGCACACGGGCATGCACTGAGGCGGGCATGCACACTGTGAGGTCACCGCGCACTGGGCGCGAGAGCAAACAGGGCAGCAGAGAGGGCAGTTGCCGCGGGACGGCGACCTCTGGGGTGGGTGGCAGGGTGTGCGCCACGGCACGCGTGAGATGCACACATGGACACAGGAAAAGGCAGGGCTGATCAGCGGCAGTCAGACGTGGGGGGGGGGGCGCACCACACTGAGGTGGGACTCCGGAGGAGCTGCGGGGGAAGCCGGGGGGGGCCCAGAGGGGGGGGGGTACGCATGGCTGTACTCGTAGCCATCCTGCCGTTTGGCGACGGTGAACTGGCTCTTGCGGCCGTGCTGGGAGCGGCGGTACCAGATGAAGCACACCGCGAGCAGCGCAAAGAGCACGAGGCCGGCCGCGATGCCGATGATGATGGGCATGAAGTGAGGCCCGCTGCTGTCCGCGGTGGGGGGCACGACGGGGCTCGGGACCGGTTCTGGCGCGTCGGCATCCTCGATCCTGGTCCCTGCGCGGACCGCGGTGGGGTTAGGGGTCACCGCCTCATCTATCGCGTCCAGGGTGCTTTGTTCTGTGTCGTTGAGATCTGAGGGGCCATCGTCGGCGGTTGCTGCGTCGGGCAGATCCGCCACGGTTTGGGACGGGATAGGCGGGGCACGGGCGGGCGGCGCAGCGTCCGCGGGGGCCGCTGTCGCGCCAACAGCCACACCAGCGGGTGTAGGCGCGACGGCTGTCAGCACGGGTGGCATGCGCCCCAGCCCTTGGGTCGCGCCAGGGAGCACCGGAGTATCTGCAGGATTGATGGCCTGTAGCAACCCCCGGGTGCGGGCCGGTGTGGCGGCCGCACCGGGCGTGCTGCCACCACCGGTGCGCGCACCCGCGGCCGCCACCCCTCGGCGGCCGAGCCCAACCTCCCGGATCTCGCCGCCGGCAAGCGTTGGGGGGGCACGCTGCAGGCGCTCCACGAGGTGCACGGCGCCGGCGCACGCCGGGATATCAGCCCCCGCAGCGGCGATGACCGCCACGGCAGGATCCCCAGGAGAGCCGACCGTGACGGTGCCGGAGTCCGCGTCTCGCGCGAACCAGAGGACCTCGCCGGTGGCGGCTGTGGCGTGCACGGCGCTCTGCAGCGGCTCCACGGCTATGCGTCCGTGAACTGTGACGACAGAGTCAAACTGCACAGCCACCGGCACACTCAGCAGCAGCACCCCGGCCGGCTCCACAACCAAACACTGTCCACAAACAGCAGCCCGATCTGTTCAGTGCGGGGACATCTAGAAGAGCGCATGGGCACGCTGCCGTGCATGCACTGGGTCAACTGGCAGCAGGGGCCTGTGCGGACGGTGGACCCTTGTCGCCGAAACGCAGCGTTGTGATGCCGGGGCAGCGGCGCCGCGTGGTGGAGGGGGCGCCGCAGCCTCATGACAACCCTGGGCCGCGCGCCGGGCCATCCCAGCTGCCGGGGCGGCCAGCGGTGCCGCCGCAAAGAGGCCCCTAGCGCCACTGCGCAGTGCCTGCTACGGTTGCTCCAGTGACACACACAGACTGTGCGTGGGACGCTGCGACTAGACGTGTCCGGCACCTGGCGTGCAACAACTGATTGGCCAGAGGCAGCGGGGCAGGCGGTCGTATGAGAACGTCGGGGGCCGCCCAGCTGCATGCAGGCTCACGAGGCCAAGACTGCGGCCACGTCCGTGCAAGGTGCATCTGACTCTGGTGCTGCGCAGCTTGCTGGGGGGAAGGGCAGTGGAAGGAAGGCAACGAGGTGGTGAGGGATCGCCCGCGTGGCAAGCACCGGGGTCAGCGAGAGGTGAGGCTGGAGGTGCTTGCCGTTCGCCACATGGATGACAGGCAGCGTGAGCTGTAGCTGGGATGAGGGCACAGGGCTGGGGGTGAAGGGCTGACCGGGGCTTGTGTACGCGATTGGCAAGCAGGTGAGGGCTGGTGTTCACGAAGGGGATAACATGTGCGCGCACGACGTCAGGCAGATACAGCAGTCAGCCCATGCTTGTGGGTACGCAGTGCTGCTGATGGTATGATGCATCCGGCACCGTTGACTGGCTCGATTAAGTGCTTGTGCCAGTGATGAGTGACTGGAGAGCCACTGCACCCCGGCTTGCACATGCCGCGGCGCAGCGCACAGTCGGTCAGACGTCTACTCCGGGTCCCATGATGGATGCCTGCTGTGACGCCTTCTGTGATGCAAGAGGGCTGCTGCCCTGTTTGCTGTGTGCAGGCAGAGCTGGTGGGTTAGGTAACGCTGGGCGTTTGGCGGTGCTACGCGTGCCCATTGGCCACCCTTCACCTGACACACGTAGTTAGGTTACAATTTTCCCAAGCAATGCTGCTTGCTCACGGACTGTGCCAGCGAGGCTGGGCAAGACCTTCGACCAGACTCTGTCACATGTGCGCCTGGCAATGGGACTAGATGCAGTGCATAGCCCAGGAAACAACCAGAGGCAGCAACAGAGTGGCAGAGACTGTATTCTGGACCAGCACAAGCGGCCGAGAGCGACCGTGCTCACGGATGAGAGCGCACCATCGAATGAGCTCCCGATGATGTATCCCCAATGCGGCCTTCTGAGCCATCCAGACTATTTTCTGTTGGAACAAGGAAAGAATATTGTTGTCGAAGTGGTTGGCCGGCATCGAACGGTGTATCCGCGCATTGGGAAGCATCCTGCACCAGAGTCGGATGAATTCGTAGGGGGATACAGGCTTCGTCTCGCGCGAGACCAGCCTATGGCCAGGTTTTCCAGAGCTTTTGCATGGATACCGCGGTATGATCGGAAGGGCCACAGTCGCGCGCATAACAAGAGCGATGGCACTCTCGTCACGCAAGCGCACACGGACAAACTCCCAAACAAACCCAGCGTAGCCAGCGCAGACGCGAAATTCACTCATCATCTGGCCGTTTGATGTCGGCATCACCCCGGTGCAGGGTGATAAACGAAAGCATGATTGCGTACCAATGCGTTGCATCCTGCTCCCACTGGTGCAATGCCTCCCGACCGACTCGATACATATGCTGCTGATAGGCACGCTTCGTCTTCCTGCAAGGTCTGAGGGGATTGCGATGCAGCATCCTGTGCATCGGTCTGTGCACAGGCAGACCCGGCCGGCGCTGCGTTCCTGCTTTTGATGGTCGACTAGCCAGATTCCAAAACTATGCATCGAGTGTATGTGCTGTATATTCGGCTGGTAGCGGATGGGACGTACCGCTGTTGCGAAAGCTGGCAGAGCGACAGCGATAAGGGCGATACGGCCTAGTCGCTGTCGGGCCCGAAAACGTGCCTGCCAGTCACGTTTCATGACTATAAGTATATCAGCCTACTTGGGAACGACAGGTGCCCTGAATCAGACGCGCATGGCGTCTACAATCGTCACTGGAGCAGCGAACGACACCAAACTTTGTGGCTTCTTGCAGAACAGCTGCAGCAAAAAAGTGAACACGTTGCGCGAGAGGATGAGCCTACTGAAAGAGCGCCCGCGGGGCTACCGGCCTGCGTTGTTGTGCGTTGCAAGCACGCGGTTCCTCGCTAGTGCGATGCATGTACTCGTTTTCTCCAGGCCCAGCCCCGTCTGCACGGCGTTTTCCTTAGCCTCGGCAGCGCCAATCAGCCCCAACGTTCGATCTCTACGCCGCAGCGAACGTCCATCCAGTGAACTCGTCACTATCATGTCTGGGGCGCAGTCGATGACACCTCGCACATGCGTCAGACGGCCTTCGCGGTATCCGTCATGCACCATTCACAGCCACTGAACCTTCCGCGCTCCTTCGCCCGTACGAACCGAATTGCACAACCTGAAACACACCTCGCTACGGATCAACGCTCCACGCAAGCTTGTCGCAGCTGTCACAAGCGATGCGCGCCCAAGCCAGTCCTTCCCAGCCCGTCGTAAATTACGCTTTTCAAACGCCACGTACGGTGCGAACTAATCGCAATTCCTCGGCGTCACCTCGGCGCGGTTACGCCGAGCAAGGCACGGCGATGCGCATGCACATACCACCTCTGCCCCATGCATGGCTTACTGACCGCGGAGGGCACCTGCGCGCACCCGCCGAGAAGCCATTCGCACCGCGCCCAGCCGTGCGACACTCACCATCTCTCGAAACGAATCCCAAATGCCATAGTGGTCGGGCAACTACTGGAATGGCGCTACCTGAAGGCAAACGAGGCGGCCAAGCGCAGTGCCCCGCAGGAGACAACCGGTGCACCTGCGACGCGTTTCCTGCACAAACTGCCTACCGCCCGCGACCAGAGTCAGCTCGCGATCTCACAAACCAATCGACACTCCTGATCCGCGGGCTGGCATGCCCGCGCTGCGGGTGGAGAGTCATGATTCTCAGTGTGGACGCTAGCATTGCAGCTTCCGCACGGTCCAACTCGCCTCTTCGGGCTCGACGCGAATTGCCCTGAGAGTCTGGAGGCCAGTCTCGATCTCATTTGTGGAAAGACCTCCCGATTCGATGGCGCGTGAGGCCTGCCGAGCAGCGTCAGGGCGTGCCCTGGCCTCCAGGCAGCAGGGGCACTGCCTGGTTCTTACAGTGAAGCATGAGCATCTGCATCAGCTGCGGTCATCTCTTGCTGCCACTGGACCCGCGCTGCTGGTAGAAAACCAACTCTGAATGCCATCACACGCTGGGCACTGGAGTGCCCACTAGTGCTGCTGTAAAATGTAAATGTAAATGTGACACTGTAAAATGTAAAATGTAAATGTAAATGCTGTGGATCAGACCACGAACAGGCCACCAGCCTGGAGTGCAATCAGCGGGTCCATGCTAGCCAACGGGGTGGCTCCATGCTGGCAAACGGGGTGCACCGACAGTCACAGGCAGGCGGGGCGGGAGCTCCAGCTGTGCCCGTCGCATGCAGCCCCAGCCTCGCTTCCCATGCCAATGCATGCCGACACCTCCCAATCGGTGTCCACTCTCCTCATCAGCACCAATCTACCCAATCCTTTTCAGCGCCTCAGACCTGACAACTGTTCCCCGCTTCTGTTGGGTTCGGGGGGTCTGTGTGGCCGGACACTGCCCTCATCAGCTAGCAGCTGTCCCTGTGGCCGCAACCTTCCTGTCTCACACTCTGGTGCCACCTACACACGTCTACAACACACACTCAGCTGCGGCCGTCCAGATCACCATAACCGGCACACACGTATCCGACGATCATGTTGCTCCGGGGGCATGTCCTGCCGGACGCGCTGCCGTTTGTGCCTGCCCACGTCGACCCCGCTCCGCCCCGGTGCGCAGCAGGGGTGTCTGACATATGTGTGTATGATTACATCGCCGACGTGCCAGCCGGTCTCCTGTTTCCAGCTCTCACAGCCTCCGGTGTGCTGTGGGCTTGCCACACGTGTCACTTCTGCCGAAGGCTCTGCCATCACAGCCCGAGGCGGTCCGCGATCGCGTGTGTGGTCTTGCTGGCACCGGGGCGCCCATACGCTGTGCCCGATTCCCGTTTGGGTATGGCGTGATGACCGGTTCCTTCTGTTTTTGGTCACTGATGATGGCCCTGATGCACCAGCACGCTGCTTGCGCTCTCTGTGTCGTCGCGGCGTCGGCCTCGACACGGAGAAGCGCACAGATGAAAGGTGTGCTGGAGAGGGACAGGCCCCCTCCTGCTGCGCGCTGGGAATGCTGGCCGGCGGTGGTGTCCGGAGAGGCGGGACCTGGGCGCCGTTGTGCGTTGCGGTACCAGGGGGGGCTCTAGGGACCAGCTGCAAGAGCTTGCGTTGGACCTGATCGCGCACTTGAGCATGGGCGTCGAGCTGTCGGTGAAGAGCGCAGTTGCAGTCATCGGCATGAGCTCGAAGCATGCATTCCAACGACACGTCCATTGTATGCCGGTTATGAGCCGCGGCCCCCCCTGTCAACCTGTCCGCCCCTATCGGCACATGCGCTGTGGTCAATGCTCGCCTGGGTTTGGCCGGATACCCAATCTCCTCCTCCCATTCTTTTTGCAGTTTGTTGGACGGAACCAGAGCAACAGCGGCTTGAGCGCCACTAGGAGTGCAGACGCGAGCGTGAATCCGCCACTGCGGTATGCCAGAATATCAGCGCTACTGCCGATATGTGCTGTGCTGTGTGCTTGCCTGGCTGCAGTGCTGTGAACTGGGAGCGGGGGCGGTGGGGTGTTGGGGGCTGGCGTGGAGGGGGAGGGGGTCGGGTGGTGCTGAAAGAGGGCATTGGGCATGGGGTGGAGGCGGGGGAGATGGTAGTGAAGGGGCGGGGGACGGAGGTGGCACAGGGGGTGCGGTCCAAGCATGACACGCTCAACACTTCTGTGATCCTCACCACCGCGCTCGCTGCCGTTCCATGCGTTCCAATCCAGTCTATTCTCTCTCTAACATGATTCCCCAAATCAGACAACAGCCTGGAGCAGGGGCCGCATGCTGCCTGCAACCGGCAGTGCGTCGAGGCGCTCCGCAGGTTCCGGATGTGTGGCCGTGGTAGGTTCCGGGCCCATGCTGAGGTTTCAATGCGGGGATGACATGCCAGCTGCCCAGCTACAAACCCCAGGCACACATATGTACTTGCATCGAAGATGTAGAGGGGTGCGTCGAACGTGTGCACCATGCAGTAGCTACAGGGGCCGAATCAGACCAACATGCCATCTGCCCTCCGCGTCCCACCAGAGTACACCCCTGCCTGGAAGCTTTCTTCCTGCAATCTGTGCCACGTGCGACATGGGATTTCTGATCACCCAGCTTTTCCCTTTGCACTGAACTCTCTTGGCGCCTGAGCCATCCACATTGACACTGCTCTCTTGCTCAACCAGACTGCATGCATCCTCCACAATATGGTGCACATACAGATATGCATGGACCTCTGGCCATATATGCATGGCTCTCTAGCCATTCATTACTAGTTGATCATGGAGAATAGTTGATCATGGAGAATAGCAGTACCGGGTGAGGTAGTGCCAAAGGCAGTGCCACAAGGGTGAGGTAGTGATCACCTCGTTGGGCCCCCCCACATAACTTGCGAGGCTGGCCTGTGTGGCCTTCACCCACTCAGATCTGACTGTCTGTTGTGCAGTCGGTTGTGCACAGTAGTGGGCTGGAGCCACGTCAGCACCAAATGGTGTTGACAGTCAAGCTATAAGCCTATCCAGTACTCTGCACGTATAGCCAGGTGCCAGCCAGATGCCCACTGATCAGCGCTGTTGGGGGCAATCCACCAGCATGCAGGATCTGCC
>JAUMHO010061006.1:0-26368 GCA_032360965.1 Ulva armoricana
GCTCTCTCCCCCTCCGAGGACCCGTCTGCCATTTGTTGCAGCAGAGCATCACACCGTGCCTTACCTACTGCCCGGGTCGCTTTCTTTCCTAGTTCATGCAGTTTGTCACTCTTGTATGTATGTATGATTACATCGCCGTATCCATAAGGACATTGACACCTCCGGGACCGATTGAACCCTCAAAGGCACACGCTGGTGCAAACCATGGTCACGACCAAGGTGTGCGTCCGCACGAGCCATTTCTCCCAAAGGCAAAGGACGCGCACTCTTGCTGATGCTCCCGTTGAACAGCCGGTCACCACCCGCATGCCAGCGCCTGCGCGCGTGTGCGATTGCCGGAGGGGCATGCGCGAGGAACAGGTGCGCTCGCAAGCCGGCAAAGGGGCTGCTTGACGTGCTGCGTGCTGTGGCGCGCTCTCAAGGTCGCCCACATGCATGTAGGGGCTCCCGCCGCACCTGCGCGGCTGTCTACGCTGAGGGTGGCGACGCCGTTCGAGGACCCCGGCCAGGTGCCGCTTTCGCAGCCTCCGTCCCCGTCCGCCGCAGCGTCCCCCTTGCCCATCCGCAGCTCCCGCATCGCCTCTGTGGCGTCCAACCTTGATCGGAGCGCGAGCGGGTCTGCCTCATATGGCACCCCTGTAGCCACTCCCTCTGCCGGCCGGGCGTGCGCTGCCGGGGCGACCCCCTCCGCCGCGTTTGTCACGCCACACTCGATGGCGTCCGCGGCCTCCGGAACGTCGTGGATGTCGGCCATGGACACCCTGCAAGGCACGGCGTCGCAGCTCAGCGGCAGCATCACCCCTGAAGCCACGGAGCTGTCAGCTCTGTTACCGCCGCCCCGGCTGCCGCCGCCACCGGACGCTCCGGAAGAGTGGAGGGCAGCGCGCAGGGCGGAGCCGGCAGTGATCATTGAGGTGGACGAGATCAGCGTGCGCACCGCCTCGGGCACGCATGATGGCAGCTTGACAGTGCACATTCAGGACGCGGCCGCGTGGGAGGCCGGGCCGCAGGAGGGGGCTGACGAGGGGGGCTGCGCAAGCCCCGCCCGCGGCCACGCCGCCGTCTTTCGCGGCCCCCGCGGCACAAAGCTCCTGCACAGCATGGCCACAGCGTGCCCGCCAGCCACAGCACGCGCGCCGGGCAGCATTGCCGCGCTCACACGCACCCCGAGCATCACCGCGTCGGACCGCGGCTTGAGCGGCTCGTTGCCCTCCCACAGCTCCGCGTCCTTCCGGCTGCCTAGCGTGCGCTCCCGACCGTCGATCAGCAGCGACGTGCTGCTGCGCCACGACAGCCTGCCGCACTCGGGGCGTCACTCCCGCCACCTCAGCCGCTCGCCGTCGCTGTCTCTGCTACACGTCCAAGGCACCAGGGTCCCCCCCTTCCCCGCCGCACCTCCGTTTGACACGGCGCCGTATGGCCCGCCACCGCTCGTGTTTGTCTCAACATGCATGGCACCCATGCATACCGACGTCGTCATCACCCCCTTCACCGTCACAGTCACCCCCGGCCTGCTCGACTTTGGTGCGCGCTTTGCGGAGCCCTTTGATCAGGTGCTGCCGCCGGCGGAGCCGAGGACAGCGATGCCGCTGCCCCCCCCCAGCGCCGTGCTTGCGGCCGCCGAAGCGGCCACCGAGGCGGCGCTAGCGCCGCACCCATTCTCCCTGCGCATGCATGGGGTGTCCGCTGGCGTGGTGCTGCCGAGACCCGACCTCGAGCCCGGATGCGCCGGCGCCGCGGCCACCCTTCTGCCGCAGGTTGTTGTCGGTGACGTGCACCTTGAACAGGGGTCGTGGTGCGACTCGGACCGCATTGCACGCTTGCGTGACGACGTCGCCGTCGCCCACGCGCATGCATGTGCCGCTGCCGTGTCCGCCGGCGGCTGGTCGTCGGCGGCTGGTGGAGCTGCAGCGGGAGGGGAGGGGCTGGCAGGGGAGCTGTGGGAGTATGTAGGTGGCGGGGTGGTGCGACTGCCGCGCGCGGCGCTGGCGGCCGCGCTGACGATGCCCATGCATCTATCCGTGGCTGAGGTGTCGCTGGACGTGCATGAGAGTGCAGGCTGGGTGATGGAAGATGAAGAGTCGGACCAGTACGTTCCCGGGATCATGGGATGCGTGGCTGGCGCGGGGGGGGCGTTGCTGACGGTGGCTGAGGTGTCTGTCGCTGCTTGCATTCCAGCCGCGGAGTTTGCGTCGTTCGAAGCAGTCGTCGAGATTGCGGGGATGAGGTCGACCGTTGCGGGTGAGGACGTTGCCAGGGTGCAGCAGGCCGTAGAAGCCGGCAGGAAATGCTCGCAGCTGCTTGCACCTGGCAGCGGCGGGACGTACGGTGGTGCGCAGCGGCTGCCGTGGCTGCGAGTGCGTGGAACCCTTGACGACGTCAGGTTGCGGGCGGTCGGCGCGTGTGCGGGTGAAGCATGCATCGAGGCGACGCTCGTGTGTGCTAGCGCCACCTACGCCACCGCCTGCCCTTGTGATGAAACCACAGCGCCACCAGCGCACGCATGTGCCACATGCACCATCAGAGTGCAGGGCCTGTCCGTTTCGCAGCTCAGCGGCACGCTGGACGCGGTGCTGCCCGCTGCGGCTCCGTTCGCGCCACGCGGAATACGAACGGCCACGCTGCGTGCCGTGCTCGTTCACTTTGCGCTGGATACGGCGACAGGGGCGCTTCAACGGCTGGCCGGAGAGGCGTGCGGCCTCCAGGTCACTGCGGACGCACCTGTGGCCACGCAGACAGGGTTCTGGGATGCGTTGGGCGCCGTGTGCGTGATTGGCGGCCGCGGGGCAGCGCGCGAGGACCACGGTGCAGCGCCGACAGCAGCCGCGGCGTTGGATGCTCCAGCAGAATCGCTTGTCCGCTTTGCATTTGCTGCCCCGGGTGTCGCCACGGCCTCCGAGGGGGGCTCCGCAGGGGAGGCGCTGATGGCGACAGTGCTCATCTGCAACGCACGCGTGTGCACCCTGTTCCTGGCGGAGATCGTCGCGCTAGTAAACGGCGGCGGAGCACCGTCCGCCGACGAGCCCGACGCGTCAGCGGAGGCCGCCCAAGGGGCACCCGTGCCGGCGGCATGTACATCTGTGGAGATCCTGCAGAGCGAGCTGGTCGCGCCGTCGCCGGCGGGGCGGCCGGTGGCCGGGGCGGCCGCGTCCGACGGCGGCGCGGCTCTGCGGCTGGGCCGCGTGTGCGCGCTCGTGCACCCAGGGTGCCTCGAGGAGAACCCTGCAGCGGCGCATGCCGCGGTGCTGGAGATGCGTCGGTGCGCGCGGCAGGCGGAGTGGCTGAAGTGCGCCCGGACGCACGAGCTGGCGGATGTGCTCTGCGCGCCGCTTGACGGTGCGTGCCGTGCGCTGTGTGGCTGTTCATATTCCAAGCGCCGCTGCGGGCCCACCCGCCCGCCCGGTGAGCTGTTGCTGTGCTCGCCTGCAACCGGCCACGGCGGGGCCGGCAGCTTGTGCGAGTCGTTCAGTAGTCGCCGCATGCATGGGGCAACGCCCAACATCACAGCCGCTCGGAGCATCCGCACCCACGCCGCCACTCCACCGGTCTGCCGTGTGGCAGCTCCGGCCCGAGCACCTCGTTCAATCCACCCCTGACCCACGAACCGAGCCCCCCCACCGAGCCCCCCATGGCCACCACCACGCTTACACCGCTGCCGGTCCAAGTGACCCAAGATCCCTTGCACCGGTACCTTGCGATCGCGGTCACAACTAGATCACATGTTCTCTACCGTAGAGATAGTGCCGTTCATCAGCGTCGCCCAGCATCGTCTCAGGCCCCCCGCCGCTCACTCCACATGCCCGGCACTGCAGGCTCAGCCCCACCGAGCCCCACCAGCATTCCCATCCCTTCACTCGAGCTGTCAACGAGCACCCTCCTCTTTGCCAGCGCCAGCTCCGGCATCCTCCCCTCCCCCTCCTCCCTCCCAGGCACAGCGCGCTCCTCCGCATTCGGCTCCGCGGTGTCCACCCTGCCCTCCGTACGCCTCACAGCGAGCGGCTCCGCCGCCGGAGGCGACCCCGCTGCGGCCGCGGCGCCCCTGGTGACCGCCCTCGCCGTCGACGATGTCACCCTCGCCATGTCCGCTGGGCATCCCGCGTCGCTGACCGGGATTCCGTCGGCCTCGGCGATCAGCGGGCGATCCCCGGAGGTCACCCACCTGCCGTCGATTTTCATCACTCTGCAATCGCCCGGAGGCAGTACGTGCGCTGAGATCGACGGAGCCGTCTCCGGCGTGCGTGCAGCGATCTCGGCGGAGCAGGTGCAGACGCTTGCATGCATGGCCCGCATGCACGCAGCGAAGGTTCAGGCTGGGGCGCGTCCGAGGGCCGCGTCTGGACCAGTGCGGGCCGCGTCATGCGGCCTGGCAGCCCCGGGCCGTGGGAAGGGGATCGTGATCGACACACGGAACTTTGACGGCGCTGAGTCAGATGATGACGAGGACGCGGCTGCGGCGCAGCAGGCGCAGGGGGAGGGCGTCACCGCTGCTGCGTTCAACGGGGCCGCTGCCGCATCCAGTGTGCTGAGGCAGGTGCGACGGCGAGAGCATCTGATGTGACGTTGCCCCTGGATCATGCATGTTCGCTCTCTGCCGACAGTAGCTTGTCTTGTGCCTGTTGTCACTCCGCAGCGGTTCAGCATAGCTGTGTTCGGCTGCCTTGGTTTCGGTGGTCGTGCGGCGACACGTTGTCGTATCAGACTCCGTCCGCTGCACAGCCGCAAAACACCCCTACCGCACCCACCAAACACCAAACACCGGCGCTGTGCACCATGAGCGGCGCCATCTGCCAGGGAACAGGGTATCAGGCCATCACGGTGTTACCTCTGCCCAAGTTGGTGCCGTTCCGGCATGTCACTGTCAACCACACGCTACGTCACATGGGCCCCCGACCCATCATGGGCCATCCGTTCCCCGTCTCGCGCTGAACACCCTCTGCTCGGGCGAGGCTGGCATGCGGATTTGAGTGTTTATGTCGGGGGGGTAGCGGCCGGCGGCCCACCGCCTGTCCAGGTGAGCGCGCCCCCTACATCCAAGCATCCTGTGTATCGTCCACATCCACCAAGTAACCCACATTCACCCACTACTGTGTATACCAGCCATAACCCCATGTCATACTGCCGGACCTGCTATCGCCGCCTCGGCAGCAAACTCCCCATCGGCGCGGCAGCAGAGGCCCACCTGCGCCGCCTTGCGCCGATTACGGCAGCGACGGTGTGGCCCGCTGTGCAGCTGCTGCAGCGCAGCGTGGCGCTGTCCGTCGGCCCGTGCACCCTGACGATGCACGGCCCGGACGCCGCCCGGCCCGCCTCGGCCGCCGGCGCTGTCCCCGTCGGCCTCGTGCTGCACTCCCCAGGCCTCCGAGCGTCCGCCGGCCCCCCCTCCTCTGGCACCGGCCCCCCCTCCGCTGCCCTCCACGTCCAGCCGCTCACCGCGTCGCTCCTGCTGTGCGACGCGCCAGCGGATGCGGCGGCCGCCACGCCGCGGCGGATGCGCACCCCGTACGCAGGCGACGTCCCGGCGGCTGTGCCGGAGGAATCTGAACATTTCACAGCACGCAGCATGCTCATCGCGCAGCTCAGCAGCGCCAGCGTCACGTGCGCGGGCGCCGCGGCGGGGATGAACGGCTTTGGTGGGCTCGGGACGCCTGTGGACGCTCGCGCCACCCCAAGCCACCCAATCACCGCAGAGGCCAAGATGGCCACTGGGGGCGACGCCGGCGTGCATGTGGATGTCGCCGTGTGCGCTGCCGTGCTGGTGGTAGATGCGGAGCACCTGCCTGCTGTGCACGCCGTGGCTGCTCATGTGTTTGCGTCCGTCACAGCAGGCAGCAGCAGCACCGGCGGCAGCGTGTCCACCGGCGGCAACACGAAGCCGCGTATCCCTCCGACGCCTCCCGTCATGCTGCGTGCTGGGCTCTCGGTAGCTGCGCAGCACGCAGCCACACCCCCCACATCTTCCCCGGAGCAGCAAAGCATGACGTGTGCCGTCACGGCCGGACCGTTTGCCGTCGCGCTGCTGCTGCCGATTCCAGCCGCAGCGGGCGCCGCAGTGGCTTTGGTGGCCCAGGCGCGCGTGCTCGTGTCTGCAGAGGTGCGGTGGGATGCGTCGCGCTGCGATGTGGACCTGCCCGAGACCACGCTGCATGCTGCGCCTGCCGCGGCGTGCTCCGCGGTGTGCGCAGGGGCACAGCCGCTGGAGCTACGGCCGGCGTGCTGCGTCGCCGAGGTGGCCCAGGCCAGCGCATCCATCACTGCAGTGTCCGCTCAGCATGGGCAGCGCGCACCCGGCGGCAGTGCCCCACCTGCCGTGCATGGCAGCGGCGACTCCGTCGGCGGCCCGTCGGTGCGGGTCGAGCTGGCTGCGAATGCGGTGAGGGTCGTCGCGGGGGCGGAGGAGGTGGCGGTGGGGCAGCAGCTCATGCATGCGGTGGCGGCGATCCCTGCGGCCGGCCCCAGCCCCTCCGAGGCGAACAGCACCTGCTCGACAGGCACACCCCCGGCGAGTCAGCACCGGTCGCTCACCACGTCCGCGCCGCTGCCCACGGCGGCGGGGGGCTCGCAGGAGAGCTCGTACGCGCTGGCGCCCCTCCAGAGCACCAGCCCTCCGCAGATGACCCTGGTAGACACCATCGTCGACGCGGCGGCCGCCGCGCTCGCGTCCCTCCCGGCCGCCCCGCAGTGGAGCCTCCGCTGCACGGTTCACACCGCCGAGGCGACGGTGCTGCAGCGGCACGCCGTCGGCGGCTGCGGCTGCGCGGTGCATGCGTCGCATGCATGGCGGTGCCCGCTCCACCCGGACGCCCGCTCCCGTGGTGGCCTCGTGGTGACGCCTCTGGCCACGGCGGCGGTGCGGCCGCACCGGCAGCAGCAGACGCTCACCCTCGCCGCATCCTCGGCCGGGGTCAGCGTCGAAGCCACTGCAGCCGTTCACGTGCAGGTCCTCAACACCCTGTGCCAGGAGATGGATGTCCTGATCGAGGAGTGGCCCCTGCAGCTCCAAGCCGGCATGCATCCCAACCATGCATCTGCACCGCCCGCAGTGCGCCTCCCTCCTCTCTCTGCCACGTGCTGCTTGTCACAGCGCCGGCGCACGCGCCTTTGCAAAGCACCGGTAAAGCGCCGTCCCCTGCAGTGCATCGCCGCAAGCCTGCATGCACACACCAGCTAGCTCAGCAGCGTGTCTGAACGATGCGACCGCCGTTCCCATGTCTGCACAGGCGCCGGGTGACCCAGCATGTGCCATCGCCCGTGATTCTGCCAGCGTGCAGACCGTGGGAGCACTGCTGCTCTCATGTTTGGCCAACAACAAACCGCATCCTCCGTCGCCACAGCACAGCGGCAGCGTGCCGCCGGCGCGCCGGCCCTGGGTCCGCATGCATGGGGGCGGGCGGGGAGGGCAGTCCCCGCGCGCATGTGCTGTGCTGCGATGTGCTGATCTGCTGTGCGCATGCAGAGCCGGGGCCGCGGTGGCCGCACATGGGACGTGAGCCTGCAGCTGCGAGCGGAGCACCTTCTCGCCGCCTGCATCTCCGATGCCGTTGTGCCGGCCCTGCGCGCCACAGCCACCCTCCTGCAAACAGCCGCCGGCCCAGCCGCTTGCCTGGCGGCGTCACCCGGCATCGAGCCCTCCGATGCTGCCGCCGCTGGACCCTTCCACACGTTCGCTGGCCCGGCGCCGCTTGCCGGGCCGCACGCACCACCCAGAACGTCGCCGCGGCAGGCACCTTCACCCCGGGTGCTGAGCCTCGTTTCCACAAACCCTCAGGAGAGGCCTGTTGTTATTAAGAACTTCACCGGTGCGCCTTTGAAGCCCAGCCGCCTGTCGCCATGCATTATCCCGCGCCACTGCCCGCACGAGTGCACCTGTGGGTCGCCTGTTGCCTGCTCCTGTTCCAGGTTTAGCCGTTGTGCCTAGAGACCGGCCCGGGCTGCACACGACTCACGAATCGAACGTGTATCACGTTGTGGAGGCAACCATGGCATTCGCAACGGGGCCTCGCAGATTTGACCTGCGGCATTTGCGCCGACAGGAGACTGACAGCTGGCATGAACCCTGGCGACTGCTCTCCGCCCCTACCTGTAGGGGTGCGGTGGCCGATTCCCGTTCCGGTCTGGCGTGATTCGCGGCTTGCTTTTTCCCTTGGAGACCGTAACAAACTCTCCCAGACCCTCCCACGCCCATGCACACCTGTGTCGTAGCCCTGCACTCACGCCTCTCTCGAGCTGCGTGGTGTACCTTCAGCAGCCTGGTAGTTCCTCAGGCAAGTGTAGGTATGACGACGAGGCGTCACGCATGCAGCGCCCCCCCGCATGCGACCTGCCCCGCCGCAGCGAGCTGTGGATGTCAAAGGCGGACGGCCGTGTTGCCGCGGCGAGTGTGGTTGTCCTCGTGAGATGTGTCGCTCCATGCGCTCCCAAACCGGTACATGCATGCCTCAAACACGGTGTACCCTGCAGCCGACGCGCGATGGTGATGATGGGCGACGCGTAGTACAGTGCCGTAGTCTTGTAGGAATCATGTGATCGCACAGACATGGCAGTGTATATACAGGCCTCCCCCTCTCCATCGCCGCCGTGCCGCTGACGCCCTGGCCGCTGTCCCCAACTGCGCACATCCCTGTGGCTGCCGTGACAGCGCCGCAGCACAGCGCACGCAGCACGCCCTCACCGCTCCTGCTGCCCCCGTCCGCCGCCCATGTCCTCCTCTCAGCTGGCGACCTGTTTGGACGCGGTACCGGCGGCGGGTGTGGCATTGCCGCAGAGTCGCAGGTGGACTGCGGCCGCTTCGGCATCGGCCTGACACTTTCGCTTCCGCCGGGCTCGCTCGCGCCCGCCGGCGGCGCCCGCCCACCACGGCACGGAAACCCTGTGACGCAGTTTCTCCCCATCCCCTGCTTCCCGCTGACCGACCCGGTGCTGCGATCCGAGGCGGTGGCGATGGTCCGCAGCGACGGCACCCGCGCACAGGTCACGCTGTGTGCTGCGGCGCATGCTGGCGCGTCGGGGTGCCCGGAGATCTGCGTGCATGCGTGCGTGCGCGTGCACAACACGCTGCCCCGTGCGCTGCTCGTGCGGCCCTGCCGGGCGGACCCGCGGGGCAGTGCAGGCTGCCACAGCATGGAGGCCGGCACGCGGGCCTGCGCTGTGATCCCGCCCGGCGGGGCCGCTTATCTTCCGGCCGATTGCGCCGCGTCCCGGGGGCTTCAGCTGTGCCTCGCCCAACCCGGCGACCCTGTGGGGCGGGCGGCGGAGGAGGATCGGTGGTCCCGCAGGGTTCCTCTGCTGCACACCAAAGCGCGCAGCACGCCGGAGCACATGCATGAGGGGCGCGCGCTTGCTGCAGAGTGTGGGGGAGCCATGGCGAGCGTTCGGCAGCACAGCGTGCCCGCGCAACCCGGCGGCAGCCGCGCGCCCGAACCGTACGTGACGCTCGTGGCTGTGCGGCCGGGCGTCTGCGTCGTCAACACGACCCCTGTCGCGGCATCCGTCGCCGTCAGCGGCGCCGACCCGCCCGCCGTGGTGGTGCCGCCGTACGCCGCTCGAGGCGTGCTGTTGCCGTCGACCCCCGTCTTTGCCCAGGTCGCCGTCACGCTGCAGGACTGTGCGGCCAGCGGCAGCGTGTCGATCGCGCCGAGCCGGCCCGCGCTCATGCATTGCCGGCACCTCGACAGCACCCACGCCACGTCGACCATCACCGCCGACCTCTCGCGCACGGGCGACGCCGCGTGCATCGTGCTCTCCGCGCATGCATGCGTGCTCAACGTGTCCCCGGTGCCCCTCCACGTGATCGCTGCGCGGGCGCATCCGGTGCCGGACGCAGCCGCCGCCGACAAACCGCCGGTGGCCGCTATGCTGCACAAGCGCGTCCTGCCGCGACACTTGACCGTGCGGCTCAGCCACGCCAAGACGCCGGCGACCATGCCCCGCAGCGCGTCCTCCGCAGCCCTCGTCTCTGCCGCCGGAAGCGACCGGAGCCTCCCCGCCCGGCCCCACTCCGCGCGGCGGCTCCCCAGCCTGGATGACGTCAATGCGGCCGGGCTGGAGCGAACACCGACGCCACCCGTCGGCCCCTCCGGCGTGGACCGTGCTCGGCGGGCAACGGCGGGCGCACGCATGGCTGGCCCGGCGTCCGCGACAGCCTCCGGGTCGGCCGTGCCGTCCCTGACGCAGCTGGAGCACCTGTGGCCACATGTCGCCCCAGCCGCGACGCATGCATCGCCCGCGCCGTCAGACGCGCTCGAGCCCCCTCGCCTCGCTGGCCTCGCCGACCTGTTGCCCCCACTGTGGCCACAGCAGCAGCGGCTGCCGCAGCGAGCAGCGTCCTCCTCCGTTGCTGACATGGCGGTGCGTGCGCGGCCGGCAGCACCTGTGGCCGCTGGGCTGCCGGGTGAACCCAGCGGCCCCCTGCCGGCTGCGGCGGCCGTCTCTTGTGCGCGGCCGCTGCTGCTGGCGCTGCCGCCCGACGTGGATGCGGCTGCGGGGTCTGACGCGGCCACTCACACCGTGCTTCACATCTCCCGCCTCGGCGACGTGGCTGCAGTCGTGCCCGTCGCCGGGAAGGATGGGCACGTGCTGCGGCTACAGGCGCTCCGAAGGCACACGCTCGCACTGGGGTCACCCCGCGCGTCCGGCGCGTCCTCGCACCTGGATCTTCGCGTGCCGCTGCAGCCCGGCGCGGCACATTCCGTCAAGCTCAACGTCAGCATGCATGAGCCGGGGGCGTTCGGCGACGATGCCGCCGCCGCCGTCTTCGGGGCGGACCCTAAGCACCCGGCCCTCGCCGCGTTGGCCGCCACCGCACCGCCGGCGGTCGTGTGTGTGACGCCGATGCATGTGGTCACGAACCGCATGCATGCGCATGTTGCGCTAGAGCAGCCGCAGGTGCCGGGCGGTTGCATCGCGCCGCTGACTCACCAGCTGCTCCCCCCCGGCACCGCGTCGCTGCTGCTGGCGTGCCCGCCGCGAGGCCCCGGCATGGCCCCCTGGGAGGAGGAGGACACCCTGCCGCCGAGGGTGCGTATGACCGCATCTGAGAGCGGCTGCAAGCGCTTCGCGACGGTGCCCCTCAAGCGTTCGCTGCCGGTGCCCGTCCAGCTGACGGCCACCAACGTGGCCCCCTCAGCCACCACCATGCACACGACGGCCGTGCGGCCGAGCGTGGCGCTCCCCCCGCCGCCCCCGCACTCGCAGCCCGTGGTGCCCCTGGTTACGTGCACCGCGCTGGACCCCTTCGCGGAGGAGAGCGCGACAGTTCACATCGTGAACCTCACCGCGCACAGCCTGCGCGCCTGCCAGCCGGTGCTCTCGCCGAGCCACCCGGCCGCGAACGCTCGCACGAGCTCGCCGAATCGGGCTGATGCGATCGACAACGCACAGCAAGACGTGCCGCCCCACTCCCGGCGGCCGTTCCTGTGGGACTCTGTCCTGTCCGTGCGCATCGCCAGACGCATGGCCGACCTGCAGACCAACGTCCCCACCCTACCGTCCATCAAACTCCGCATGGATGTCGGTGTCAGCATCGACGTGCATGTCGACCATGCGCACGGCTGGCCCGTCGCCGTTGCCGACTGGCTCGGCAGCGGCGCGATGAAGTGCCGGACCCGTGTGTGCGGCAAGCTCGGCGCGGCACGCATCTTCGCCGACGGCGCGCTGGCGCGGGATGCGCGCGCTGTGGCTGAGGGCCTCCACATCGACGTCCGCCGGCACGACATATGGCGGCTGGAGGTCGTTGTGTCCGAGGTCACCCCGCCCGCCCGCGGCCACAACCTCCCGGCGGCGCCGACCCTACGTGCGCGGTCATGCGTGCGTGCGGACCTGGCTCTCGAGGGGGCGCTGGTCACGGTGGTCCACGCCGCGGGGGCCCGGGAGGTGCTGGTAGCTAAGGTGCAGGGGGTGAGGGCATGCATGCAGCTCGACGACGAGGGCCGCATGCGTGCGCACGGCAGCGTGGCGGCAGTGCGCGCCACCAACAGCCACAAGCACGCCCTCTTCCGGGTCATGGTCGCGGCCCCTGTGGTCACATCGCGCACGACTCAGGTGCGCCGCCTCCCGGCCGGAGGTGTGTTGCATGGGCCCCATGCGCCCACATGTGTGCGCGGGCCTGTGGGTGCATGCGTTTCCCACCACGCCCACATGTGGGCCGTCCACACCGTGGATGCACTCTGCGTTGCCATCATCGCGCTGCGCTCGCTGGCTCCCGCCCGGCCGGTGTCGCCGCTGCGGCCCCCAACTACTCCCCCACAGTGACACGGCAACGCTGCACTTGCATGGCCCACAGGCATTCGGCAGCGGCATGTGCATCAGGCACGTGAGTCGCTGCTGCGTGTGTTGCTCCAGTGCCTTCTCCAGTGCGCCGCTCCGTTGCGCCAGGCGCATGCCCTTGATGTACAGTCGATGCAATGGACTCGCGTTTAAGCTCCTGTTAGCTACTGTCACACGACGTCCCTGGGCATCCAGACGTATGCTCGAGTGCGGCCGCCCCGTCAGCAGTGACATGCCGCCGAACCCTGCTGCCCTTGCCTTGGCTTTCCAGAGCCAGCCACCCGAAACTGCATCCAGCGGATTCGGAGCTGGGTACCTCCCGACCATCCAAACCTACTCAGTCTGCGCAGCCTGTCCCCGCCTCTGCCACAAGGCAAGTGCTCCAGCTGCAGCCATCACACATGGGGTCCATGCATGCGTGGGGTCATGCACGCTGCGCGCGCCAATCCAGCTCTACAGACTCGACCTTGGCGGGTACCAGTACCCAACGAGAGCCAACTTGACATTGATGCATGCAGGGCTGGTCGGACGGCCCGGGACAGGCGGCCCAGGTCGACGTGTCTGGCACCCTTACGCCACATTCCCTCGCCATCTCGTCCGCGGCAGCCACGACCGCCCGCCTCGCGCTTCAACTCGAAGCCGACTTTATCAATGGCGCCATCTCCGCCGCCCAGACGTTCACACGAGCGGCCCTAGCCCCCGCCGGCACCCCCTCCGGCGGCGCTCCCACAGCCCCCCGCGCTCTCGATCTGCCATGCATGCAGCCCGGCACAGTGCCTATGATAACCCCGACCCCGGTCGGACTCGTGCTGGCAGCGGGCCCCGGCCCGGCCCCCGCCCCCGACGCAGCAGCAGCGAGCGAGCGTGTACTGGCATCGACACCGGTTCTCGCCATACCACCGGCGGCGGCGCCGGTGCGGCACGCGCACCGGGTGACGGTGGCCGGGGTGGCGGCAGCGCCGGTTGCAGTCACGTTCAGCTTCTCGGCACCGCGGCGCGCGCCGGCGGCGAGCGAGGTGGTGGGCGTCGCGGCCGCAGACGGCGTGTCGCCGCCGGGCATGCTGGGCCGTGCTGTGTCGTCCGCGCTCGCCATCGCCGGCATCTCCGCCGCCAACCTCACGCTGCCCGCCTTCCACGGTCCCAAGTCCCCCGCCGACCCTGCAGCCGTCGCGCAGCTGTGGTTGGAGCGGACCAACGCCAGCATGCGCATGGCACGCCCCCCCCTCGCCACTACATGCATGGTGAACCCTGCAGCCACTGTGACACGGGGCACTGCGTCTCTAGGGTGAATTCAGGCTTGTATAGACCCACGCGACCATGTTCAATGGTACTGGCCATAGGGTCTAACGCCCGGAACCGGTTGTTAACCTGTGTTGGCCAAGGGCGATTGGAGTCTAACTAAGGACAACGAGGCTACGTGCCCCCCCCCTCCCGGGCCCCCTCCCGGGCCCCCTCCAGATCCCTGCCTGCATCGCTTGACGGGCCAGGGTGTCCCGCGCCTGCGCGTCACATGCATCGTCGGTTCTGCTCAGTACCATTCACCCTCCTGACGTGGTGTGTCAAATGGCCCATTCGGAGATGCCTTGGAGGTTTAGCAGGAGCACCCCGGCCGCCGACGCATGCACGCCCAGCCATCCATGTGTGTCCGATCTCCCCAACGCCAGCCTGCGGTGGTGCAGAACGCGCCGTGGCTGATCGGCGCGATGGACATCCTCGGTAGCCCCGCGCAGCTCTTCTCGCTGCTGTACGGCACCCTGTCCGACCTCGTCGCGTTGCCTGCGCGCAACGCCCGCCTCGCGCTCGCGTACGCACGCGGTGCCGCCCCCGCCACCGCGGCCGAACCCGCGCTCGGGGAGGGCCTCCCCCCGCCGGGCATGCTGCGCGCTGCGGCGCTGGTCGCCGCGCTGTCCTCCAGCAGCCTCCGCGTTGCTGCCGACGCGGCCTACGCCATCGTCGCCGCGAGCCGCCGTAGCGTCGCCGCGCTACACCAGTGCGCACCCCCACCACGCCTGAGTACATCCTGCACAGAAGCTTCCGCAGCAGTATCATGCAATCGTGCTGCGTAATGTATCGTGTTCTTGGAGCACATGCTGTGGCGGCATGGCAGTCACGCAACACAACCCGCCGCTCAATCCGGTCTGCTGCCTAGTGGAGGATCCCACATGATGCGATTGGGAGTGGTGCAGTCCACGTAGAGTGCGAGGATCGACCATGAATGCGCGACCAACACGTGGGTCGCGGCGCGGAAGACCCTGGTGCGCCGTGCTGTGCACCCCGTATATGTGAACGGGTCAAGCGGAATTTACTGGGACTTGATCTGGGGGCTGATTCCGGGCCCTTGCCTGGGAACGGTTGCGTAATAGTGCCCAACCCTGGTCGGAGCGAGGCTGCATGCTTGCAGGCTGACGGCGCACCTCATGCCGGAGCCGTTCGAGCCCACGCTGGGCGTGCTGCCCCTGCTGCTCGCGCTGCCCACGGACTCCGTCGCCTGCTTCGCCGCCACGATTCGCAAGCGGCCGCTGTGGATGCTACCCCTGTCGCTCCTCCTCGCTTTCTGCAAGGTGGCTTTCGGCGGCGTATGCATGCCTGCCGCACTCATCCTCGGAAACTCAGAGGTGCCCCCCGCCCCTCGACTGCGTGGCTCGTGTGGTGGCTGACGCTACGCCATCTGCACCCAGACTCGCTGATTCGTGGTGCTTTACATAGTTACACTGGATTACAGATTACCCCGTGCATGCTGCAGCCCGGCAGAGCGAGCCTTCCCCCCACTCCTCCGCAGCATGGCCCCCCTCTGCATATGCATCGAGGGCTCCCGTTTGCTGCGTCGTGTATCCATGGCGCCGTGTAAGCGGACCAGCGCTGTCGGGTGATGCCATGCAAGCGTTGGCATGCGGCTCCACACGCCGCCACTGCTGTATGATCAAGCTTGATCGCCCACTGACACCCGCCTGCTTGCAGCTAGCGTGCGAGACATGCATGCACGCGATTCGGCCGCCGCAGCTCAGCGCCACGATCCGCACACCCCGCGCCATCTTCCGCCGCCTTCCGCTCGGGCCCTTCCAGCCTCTCACTGCAGCGTCAGCCGCCGTGCTCTCCACTCTGGCCCCGGCAAACACAAGTCTGCCCGTCTCCCATGTCACGAGGCTGAACCCGGAACCGTTTGGCGCCCCGCAACCTGGCCGGGACGCCCCCACGTCCACCCTGACACGCGCCAGCGCCCTCGGCCACACCGGACGAAAGCCCATCGCGCCAGCTGCCGCACCCGTTGCGACCATCACGTCTGCAGCTCTGCACGTCATCCTGCTGCCATGCGACCTTCCAATGCCGTCCACTCCGGCATCATCAGCAGCCCTCCTCGCGCGACTGCCCCTGCATGCGATCTGCAGCGTCGCAGCAGACGGCGAGTGGCTAGAGGTGGTGTACAACACGCCAGCTGGCCATGCCAGTGGCGGCGATGCCATCGTGCTGCCACCCCCTGCCGATGCGTCCACAACTGCCGGGGGAGACGCAGGCAGCATGAACACATCCGAGCTGGTAGAAGCGGCTGACCCCGCAGATGACCAGAAGGAGCCGGTAGCGCAGGGCAGTCCAACAGAGGCTGGGGGGCGGTCACCCGGCCACATGCTGTCACCGCGCGCGCTGCAGCATGCCGAAGCGGCGTTACAGGGTTCCGGGCTACCGTTCAGGGTTTTCCAGATTCACTGCGAGAGCGCTGCAGGCGCCGCGGAGCTGCGGGCTGCGGCGGCGCTGCAACTGCGGTTGCGCGTAGAGACGCTGCGGCGGCGCAACCTGGGAGCCCTCTGCCCTGCTTCAGCCTCCGAGGGGGAGTGATGGTTGCAGGCGTGCCGCCGATGGCCGCTCCCGTGGACGATGTGCTGCCGGTCACTGCCAGATGGTGTGGTGCAAGTGGCTGCGGTGGCACAGGGCCAGCCGCCACGCGGAGGACTTTGCCTGGGCCGCAACACAGTTCAATGGCTCTGCTTGGGAAGTGTGCCCGCGGGCGAAGCAGGTGCGCCGATGTCCACTCGGTGCACATGCTGTGGTGCAGTATTCACGCGCCGAGGAGCTGTACCGGAAAGTTTACAAGGAAGCGTTTGCCTGTATGTGTGCGGCACCACTCCTGGCTTGTGGCTGTGGTGACAAAGACATAGCAGGCTGCATGCAGCACACAATGACAGTCTTGGTCTGGAGACGTCAGTGACACGCATGTGCAGACACCGGTGTACCTGTGCAGGTGTACCCATCTGACAGTTATAGCTCCACGGAGTTTGCAAGCATGTACACGGCGGTGGCTCAGGTGTAGCAGGTGCACCTGATCGTAGACGAGTGCACGAGAGAGGCATGCAGACATACGCCATAGAATAGCGTCCCAGGTGTAGAGTGCCTGTCGAAAAGGGAACGTTGCATGTGTGATCCGGGTGACAGACTATCTTCCCTGAATTTGCGAGTGCAACAGTGCAACATGCATCAAACACATGCGTGTGGTCCAACAGCCATCATTAAGAAAATTCAGCGCCATGGTGCCAGTGGTGAGCATGTGCTAATGTGAAATGTGATGGGTCATGGCTACACTTGCATCACAATTTGCCCACTGATTGCATCAAGGACAGCTGAGCTGTGCAGTATACACCGGAATTTTTTTTTTTGGACAGATATGTGACAATACATGCTGTCTGAGGGCGTGGGAATGGGGTGTACTTATTTATAGCGCCCACCATGGCGCAGCAGTTCTACCAGCGGGCCGTCGCCACACACTGGACTGCCCGGTGCGTGAGGACAACTCCTCAGAGCAGGGTTCTACTGAACCGACCTCCATCACCACCTACAGGTTTCCAGGAGAATACACCCACTGGATCCATCCGTCAGTGGCCCTGGTACCACTGGGGATTTTGAGGCCAAACCGGAGGAGTAAACCCCACACGGCTGCCTTACCTGACCTAGGCTCGCCACTACCTCTCCACGGTAGCATCCGTAACCATTCTCGGCCTATACCTCGCACCGCAAGGGGCGGCCGACAGGGGTCCCACGGAACGCGCAAGTCCGACCGCAACGTATGAGCTGCATGCATGGCATACCACCGGCTAAGATTGGGTCTGTCCAATCCAGTGACTCGGGCTGTCTACTGCCACGTGGCACACATCCAGCTCGACAATCGGAGCTGTTCTCCTCCACTGCAGGGACGCCACACCGCAGTGCCAGGCCGCAGTCTCAGCTCCCGGCACGATGTGTACACGAGTACCTATCGATCTCTACGCCAGTGAATTAGCTGCAGATGTGTGAAATTCTTACCAAAGCGCAGGTGGGCTGTTGTCGAAACTGCCAGCGGGATGTCACTGTCTTTCACAACTCGTGAAGCCATGTACGTATTGATTTTTACAACATTCTACAGGATACGTTGGCTGCGTTGATATGTGGGAGTCCTTTCAAGTGGCAATTGACGCAGCAACCCTGGTTTCACACGATTCTGCCATTGTGCTTTGGAAGTTTTTCACCTAGACAGCTCTGCATAGTGAAGAATTTCCGGTCGCGTAGCTGGCCCGGGCAGCAAGCCTTCTGCAACGTGCGGCTGTGGCAGCAGCAACTGCGGAACGCGCTGTTAACATGAACGAGAACGATGTGTACTGAAGTTAGCAGCCGGAATACTGGCTGAAGTTGCAGAAGAGCTGCATCGAGTCGATGCCTTGCTCACATCCACAGTCGTTAGATCGGTGCTGCAAATGGTTGCTTGACCGATTCACCCCAGCCATGAGCAACAGACCCGTCATAGTGCCGACATAGAATGCAAGTCTAGTCCTGCTGGTCCTTTGTATGTGAGGTACAATTTTGCTGGTGCACCGTTGAATGAAGCACTGACCACGTGGACGAGAATGCTGCACCACAGTGTGCATCTGCACGCACGTAGGCTCCCTGGCCTCAGGTACGGGAATGACTGGAAAAGTGCAAGGCACTCAGATAGAAGTGTTGGCATACGTAGATTACACACCGACAAGGAAGTATTCTATCATGGAGTCATCCAGAGTATGCCCATAACCTAGGTGGCGCTGTCGTCTGCACAGCTGGCATGGATCCCTAGCATTCAGTGTTGTGAGAGGATGTTGGAGTGGGGTACACCTCGTGAATCGAGCATGTGCAACGAGTCAGGTGAATGATGAATGCTTGCTCCACCACGGGTGTGTGGCCGATGCCAGGCATGAACACACAAACTTTTCTCGGTTCACTGGGTGTATTAGCATCACCCCTGAGGTGAAGTCATAACGCTCCCGGCGGAGCAGGCACTGATTGGCTGATGGGCAGCCGCACTGGCGCACGCTGCAACCAGTGCCGAGTGCATGGCATTGGCTGCATGCATGCTGGCAGAAGAAAGTCAGCTGGAAGCATGCGTCTGAAGGGGTTTCTCTGCAACCCTCCCAAATTGACTCAGTACTGCAGGTTTCCGAAACGCATGCCGTGCCTATCACACTACATGTTTTGTCGTTGCGAGGGCCCCTCACCGCCGAGGGCAAGTGCGGTGCGCTCTCAGTGGTCCGGGTGTTGAGGGGCCCATCGGTGCCGTTGAGAAGCAAGCTTGCTGGAACCTGTTGATGCGGTGTGCCAAGGGCAAGACACATGGTATACCATGCCAGGAGTGTGTATGTATGATGCACCCCCGGCGGCGCAGAGGGCCACAAAGGCGAGCGAGGGATGGTATGTTGGCTGCCCGCATGCCGCGACGGCTGCGCCGTAGGGGACGGGGGATCTGCAGCTGAGGTGCCTGCAGAGGCCCAGACCTTATCGTCAAAGGACCTTGCTTCAGCTTCCAAGTGCCAGGGAGTTTGCTGCGGGAAGTCGGCATGCTCTCAGCACGGTCGTGTCAGACACACTGGATCAGTACTGTCAACACACATATCACCGCATGCATCAACTCAACCTCAATTCGAGGCAGAACTTGTCGATACGGCACCCACTTCACTACATCCCACATCGAGCCATGCTCGCGTCGCAAGGGCTGCTGCAGCAGGGCTGCCACAGGCCTGCAATAGCAGAATGCACCGCATGCCTCTGTTGCAGGCGGCGCGAGCACCATCGAGACTGCAGGAACCGCCACCAGTGTTGGTCTGGTTGCAGACCAGCTCGCTCAGACCCCCATGCCTCAGCTAGGCCACAGGCAGAAGCCATGGGTACAGCAGCCTTGGCGCATTGTATGGTGCCACCTCATCATGTCACGTCATTGCTGAAGAACAAGCCATAGAGGTTCACCGTTAGGGCATGAGGAAATGAATTGTTCAGGAGCAATGCAGTAACCAGTGTCAGCTAGAAATTTTGCCACATTGCAGTGCATGGCCTGGATGCTGTGCAGAGTGAACATGGGGAGATGGGTTGCACACTGCCATGTGGTGAGATGCAGGCCCGACGTCGGCTGTGTGCCTGTGGCAACGTGGCCAGTGGACATGACATACTGAGTCGTACATGTGCAAGTGACATGCACAACATCGCAACAACCAACACCACAAAGCCTGGATCGGCGAAGGTAATTCAGTGTCAATGCAGTGTAGATGCAACACTCACATTGGGTGCAGTGCATGGATCGTGTAATATGCAACATGTAATGAGGCGTACTTAGGACGACGGTAAACCGTCGCCTTAGCGCCCGCCAAGGCGCATTGCATTAGAACAACCGGGCGCATCACTCCAGGGGTGAAGGAATATAACTCTACAGATTGTGAAACTCGAAATTACTTACTGTAGAGCTGCAGGCTACACGCCTCGCGCGGGCCAGGCCATGCCACGTGGCGTGCTCCCTGTCTCTCAACACACCGTAGCCTGTGTTTCCCCGTCTCTACCTCTGTCAGTCGGTCGTGCACTGAGGCACGACCGGCTGCGACTCAAAGCCACCGCAGAATCATGTTATTTGACATTTTCGCGCTTTGTTTTCTTGTGCTTTCTCAGATCTGCGCTTGGACGGCATGTTCTGAACTTCCTTTCGACAGCCCAGCCCACAAGCACTTTTTTTCGCACGCCCAGCACAGCCTGGCATGGTTACGCCGCAATACTGACCTCTTCACCGAGAATTGGCGTCCTGCTAGGCTGACTTCTGGAGCCTCTACGACGAACCGCTGTGAAGTTGCGATCGCTACGGACGATGACGACAGCACAGCGATTCAGCATCCGTGGACACAAGCACAGCCGACCCGGACTTGGTTACGCCGCAAACTTCATCTCTTTACCGAAAATTGGCGTCCAGTCTGGCCTCGCGTTGATGCCTCTTGTGCGCGGAGCTGTAATGCTGCTCTTGTCGCTGAAGACTGCGGGCATCCAGCTGATCAGCACACGCAACGATCGCAGCAGATTCTCCTCTCTAAGATGCACGGTATACGGTGTCTTGTTTGGTGTACAATTCTGGTCTACATTGCTGACTTGCGTGGCTTTCAGCCTGGGCCATTGAGTGTGGTTCAGCCAGCCGTTCTTTTACTGCCTTGGCATTACCACTATACACTGTCTGTAAACATACTGTTGCACACTTTATTCATGCGCTTGGAGGTTTGGTGCCCTATGTTAACAGTAGGTGTGGTATGTGAGCCCGCTGCAATCGAGCTGGAGTCGCAGGAGAGTGAAGCCGCGTTGAAATTGTATAGCAGTGCTGAAAGTGAGCTGCTTACCTGTTCTGAAATCAGTTTAATATGGACGATGTGTGTAAATGTTGAGGATGATTGATTGGTTGGTCTGTTTCGAGACCTGTACGCTCTTGCGTGAGCTCTTTCACGAGCACAAGCACGAGCACGAGCACAAGCACGAGCACGAGCACAAGCACGAGCACGAGCACGAGCACAAGCACGAGCACGAGCACAAGCTCTTGTGCTCGTGTCTCTCGTCGTTGTAACTACACACCGTAGCGTCAAGCCGGCGCTGCTCATGATCTCCTGGCTGCGATAACTGTCGACATTGTCGACGTCAAATGAATAACAGAGCGCTGCAATGTGGATTCCAGAGCTCGAATAGTATCTGTCTTTGACACTGGAGTTCTGATGATACGTACATACAGTGTGCGAATTGTGACGGTGCGCGTGTTTAGGTGATCGCTTCCAATGCTTCGTGGCGGGCTGTAGCTCGCATCAGTCGATGATCCTTCTGCGCTTATACTAGACTCATAATTCTAAAACTTATGGAATGATGCCACATGGAGGTTTCCGAGGCGTTGTCACGGTAATATAATCGTCCCAACCAACCCACCGGCGTGCTCCTCTTCAACGAACACTGGGCCGTTGCTTCCTTCCATCTCTTGCGGGAATTAACGGTCCCGTCTTCGTTGAATTATGCAGCTATCAATGCAGTTTAACCTATGAAAGATGCCGCGTGCATGCGTGCCGCCAGCTCAGACCACTGCTGCTGACCTCTACCGGTGCCGCAAGCGCTGTCAGCCGCATATGTAGGGATCAGCTGGGGGCCACTAGAATCGTTGATGAATGCTGCCTGGCAGCTGACGTCTGATGAGGCCCTTTGACAAGGCCGAGTCTAGTCACGTTCTGCCCGCCCAGTCTGTAAACAGCCAAATCCACGTGCATGTTTCTTAATCGCAAATTTTTATGATACACGGGAGCGCTGTGGCCGATGCCCGCTTGGGTTTGGCGTGATACCCGAGTGGTTCATTTTTATTTTTAAACACTAGAATGCATGGGTCTGGCGCTGGTTGGCGCTGGTCGCCGGATCCTTCGCACGCCTGGCCCTGCTACGTACATACGTGCATGCGCCTGTGGACGCAGACGATTATGTTTGCGTGTGTTTCAGCTCTGCGGCTTGCCAAGCTGCCATGCAAGCGTTGCCGAATGGTTCTGTCAACAGGTTTAGCACACGGGAGGTCAACGGCCAGGTGCCTTGTCTAAGGTGCACGTAACACCACGCAAGTCCTACGTGAGTCCCGGGCCCACTCAGATCAAATTTGGTCACAGCTGGTGCGCTGCGGCCGGAGGCAGATGCACTGGGGGAATTCCATCGCAGCTGGGTCGGCGCCGCAAGGGAGCTTGCAGCCCTGAGACTCAATCCAAATTCAAGAATAGGTATACACAGCTACATGATGCTATGTGGTATTTTCTATCTGTCGCGCTTGGGTTCTTTTGGAGCTTTCTGACAAGCTAAGCAACGTACCAACGTACGGCCTGGCGTTTCAGATGACGCCTGGGCCTGGAAACTACATCAATGCAATATATGTCTAATTAGCCGGAGAATCGCATGACGGAGTAGCAGAGGTGTCCGTGTGGGGACCGCAAGCGCTCGACGATGCAGTATCTGCACCATCTTGCGGAGAGTGCATGCGGTAGCAGGAACAGGAGAGATGTGCCGAAAACAAAGCGCGAAAATTTCAAATAACATGATTCTGCGGTGGCTTAGAGTCGCAGCCGGTCGTGCCTCAGTGCACGACCGACTGACAGAGGTAGAGACGGGGAAACACAGGCTACGGTGTGTTGAGAGACAGGGAGCACGCCACGTGGCATGGCCTGGCCCGCGCGAGGCGTGTAGCCTGCAGCTCTACAGTAAGTAATTTCGAGTTTCACAATCTGTAGAGTTATATTCCTTCACCCCTGGAGTGATGCGCCCGGTTGTTCTAATGCAATGCGCCTTGGCGGGCGCTAAGGCGACGGTTTACCGTCGTCCTAAGTACGCCTCATTACATGTTGCATATTACACGATCCATGCACTGCACCCAATGTGAGTGTTGCATCTACACTGCATTGACACTGCATTAACTCCGCCGATCCAGGCTTTGTGGTGTTGGTTGTTGCGATGTTGTGCATGTCACATGCATGACCCGGTATGTCATGTCCACTGGCTACATTGGGTGTGGTGTTGCCCGCAGCACAGCCAAGCACTGCCAGTGCTCACTTGCCACCTGAAGCGGCGATTCCATGTACATGTACGGAATTTGCGGGATGCCTGAATGTCCACTGAACACAGAACCTGAGAGCACAGCAGATTCAAATGATTTAGAAAGGCAGAGCCCTGTTGACCATTAGACGTCGGTTGGGGGCCAATCCGGGATATCGATTCGATGTGGGGGACTGTCCCGCCGGTAGCTATATATAGGTGCGCCCTTAGACGCGCGCTGTCAGGTATCCGCTGTAGGATTATTAGCGTATCCTACTAACAGGTCGATTCCTTGCGGCGGATCGATTCGCCGTACGGGTAAGGGGGACCAAACGGACAACGTCCGTACAGATGTTGCAGCCATGCCCCAGCACGCCCATGCCCCCGGCGAAGAGCACAGTCCCAGCTCTGCAGGCGTCACAGGCTCAGCGCTCTAACCCTCGTGGACTGATCAGTCAGAGCGTCAGCCGTCCCTTGTGCGAGGTGACCCATACCCTGTACGATCTCATGGCCCACTGCCGGGTGCCCCCTGCTATGATCACAGTAAGTCACGACGTGTGCTCTCGCACCTCGCACCTCGCACCTCGCGTGCTCTTGCAGGTTGCAGTGGCCAGCAGGAGCTCAGTCTCCACGGTGAGTCCTCACCGCATGTCCTCACCATGCCTCTACGCGCCGTGCTTTGACCGTTGGTGTTCAGGTGATTCAACACCAGCTTAATGTCTGCGAACAGATCCAAGTGCTGTTGATCATGCACGTCGACTCGTACGGCATGCCGCATTGTTCACGCGGTCGAGTTGTGGCTTTCCAATGTTGTGCTGGTCCCATTGCATCCACGTGCGCGGGCCGTGATGACCCAACATGCCTGAGTACAACGCGCTGGGGGTTGTGTACGTTTCATACGCCATGCTACTGCAGAGCCAGTGGTGCCAGCAAAGCCGCAGCTCGTTGCACGGCCAGCGGGGGGGCGGCTGCCACAAGCGACTCCGGGAACGAGGCCGCGACCACCCGGAGAATTTCGGCGACATGTACCGCCTTGACATGCTTCAGATTGAGGTTTTGCGCTGAGCCCAAGGCGGGGAGGCAGGCACTGAGTGCGAGGGGCCGCAGCCGCGGTGGGAGCCCGTCCATCAACTCACAGAGGCGCCTGCCGCTGGCTGCCTGGTACGCCGCGTCGGACACAGCAAACCGGCCCGTCATCACCTGGCGCAGCACAGTGGCAGGTGCCTCGGCGAACACATGGGTCACGAGGTCTTCTGGAAGCGGCTCGACGGCCTGCAGCGACAGCGGACTGTGGCCAGAGGGTGTGGGAACGCTCACGCACACAACGAGGGAGGTATGCACCGGTCACAGTCACTGCGTCTCGCACACACAGCACACAGCGTGGTGTTCCCTTGCATGCAATGCAAGGGTGTCGAGGTCAAAGATATCTGGTGTCGTGTCGCCTGCAGGACAGCCAAGCATTGCACGCATGTGGGCTTTACAGGATGTGCACACCCTGGCAATGCCCCTCCGCCACGCCCCATGCTCCGCGCTTCCCTGCGTGCTGATGCTGCAGGGGAACAAACAGGCGCAGAGGCGCCTGCAGGCCTACTGAAGGGCGGCTGTATCCTCCAGGAAGTTCGCCGCCTGCATGCATCCACACCATGCATCTTCACCTGCCACACGCATACTCGAGTAAAGGGCACGCTGCTCAGACACGCTTTGCCCAACATGTGCACTACGCAGCATGCTACCAGTAGTCGACCCAGGGCTCCGCACTCGCCTTTGCTCAGAGGCAGCTTGGAGGCGATGGCTCAGCTGCAAGCAAGGGGTGGCCACGAGTGCTACCAGACAATGAGCCCATGCCAACGACCCTACCTGTGTGAACGAAGCGCTGGGGATACGCAAGAGCTGTCTGCTGCCACTGTGCTGGATGGGCGAGCCTTGGCCCCCACTCAGCATCGCACCCAGTCCGGCGGAGCAGGCAGCATCACTGCGATGGCAGGCAATCACGGTGCCTCAACACAGGAACGGCGAGCTGATGGTTTCGTCTCCGACGCACAGGTTGGGCTGAGGGCAACATGCACGTCACTCGCCCCAACTGGGGACTGTCAGGCACTCCCAACCTGGTTCACTTGCGAACGGTGATGTTGACTCAACACGCTGCCACCTACGCTATACGTGTGTGTGTGTGTGCACTACGTCCCTGTCAGGTGGCAGCATACCCGTAGCACTCGCAGCAGCTCCCTGACCTCTGCGGCGGTCTACCGCTGCCGGTTGTGAACTGCAGCCATGCATGCAGCAGCGGCAGCGGCAGCATCAGCGGCACGGTGTCACCTTCCTCGCAGCTGTCAAGCGCAGTGCGCAGGCACTCGCTGCGCTGCACGTGCCCCGGAGAGATGCACAGTCTATCACCAGAGGGCCGCCCGGCCGCGGTTGCAGCCTCGAAGGCGCCTTGTGTTATTTGATCTGCCGTGCGCCTGAGCAAAACCGCCGCCGGTAAACGAAGCGGTGCCCCGTTATGAATGGCGCTGCTGCGATAGGCAATGTCGCCAGAGTCGTGATGGCGTGCGCGTGTCGCGGGAGACACCGGTGATTCAAGCAGCTATCACTGTGAGCATGCAGGAAGGCGGTGTTGTGAGATATGCATGCAGTGCCTGTGTGTGGTGCCTGTCGCCACGCGTGCATGGTACTGAGGGGTGACTGTGGTGATAAATGGATAAAAAAAACTCGGGTGCCGACCAAACCGCCCGTACTAGTAGGGGCGGGGACGGGGGACGTGGCGACCACATCCCACAGTTCAGAACAAGGCGGCGGAAGCTCAGTGGTGAGGAGGGAGGGTGGGAGACACGTGAGCCACGAACTAACAAGGGACCAGTCCGGCAGGCAGATGCCACACGTGCCAGCAGGACCCCGTAAGTCAGACGTCGACGGCAGGGAACACAGACAGGTGGCCACACGAACTGACAATGCAGGAAGGAAGGCCGCAACAAGGGAGCCACAGAGGCAGCGGACCCGCATGGACGCAACACCATCAAGCGCTAGAACGGGGTCAAGGAGGAAGGGGACTGTACACACCGTGGCAACGTGATTAGTGACGCTGGAGTGCAGCATATGAGGTTGCTGTACTCGGCTGTAACATTGTCTCGTGCATCGCGTCGAACAGGCGGCAAGGCAGATGCAGCTGATGTAATCATACATCTACACCCGCGCCCGCGGCGGCCCGCGCGGGCGGCCCCCCGTAGCCACGGTCGCCTAGCCTCGCCCCCTTGGCTCGACACGACATCCGACA